>JAMZAV010000120.1:600000-906007 GCA_024449915.1 Sweltsa coloradensis
ATGTACTTCTGACACTAATAATCATTATACTAATGATCCTTCAGAAGTGCTTATACCGACTATATTGAATTACACATGTACATACAGACATACATACAGATATGTACAGTTATTACGGACTCACCGTATAATAATAATAATTATACACCCAATGTTCGTGATATTCAACTTATCTTTAATTTAGAACAGCTAATCTCTTTCTCATCTCATCAACATAATACACCCTACAGACTTGGCAGGATATTAGTATCACCCTTCACAGCTACTTGTGATGACCACAGATAACCCAAGGAGTTTGTGATGAAGGTGAAGCCATAAATACTGATTAGAGCTGCACGTAAGCCTATAGCTAGATGCTATTATCTTAACTTTTAGTGTTTGTATTTTTGTTGTACAAATTTGAAAGAAATAATTTTAGTTATAGAGAATGTTTTTCCATTGGCCGAGTTGTGATACGAATCAGCTATACACAATGCAGCATATAAAGCAGTCATAGCCAAGCTGTATACATTATCTGGAACAAATATGACTAGGTAGAACATATTCATATCTACAATTTAACACCGCTAGAGCGTTTTGTATATTTAAATGATGGCAACGAGGTGACTTTTTCTCGGTGATTAATCAAGATGTTCAATCTTGTTCGTTGTTACGAGAATTGTATTGACATTTCCTAAGGACAATGATGCACACCAGCGACCATAAGTAAATTAAGGTGTCTAGTTGTATCGACTACACCCATCCCTTGATTTACTTCAGTTCGAGGGTGTACGTGATCAAGAGGATAAGAACGACTACTTACTTTTCATATAAACCATTGCAAACTTTCCGAATATGGTTCTTTCTGCCGTATAGTAGGCCTACAGACTTTCTGCATCCCTCTATTTTGACTAGTTTTCCTTGTGCATACTATAATCAGGGTTGAATGTGAAATAAATGTATATCATTCTAAAACAATTTATGCGACCCTATTAGCTTTAAAAGTATACTCAAATGTTCATCTGGAAAGAAAGCCACAAGCTGCATATTCTTACTGGAGATTTTGGACAACCTTGTGAATAATAACAGAAAATAGTAAAATACACAATGAAATGATAGAAAAACGTTGTCACCGTGCAACGGCGTTCATGCGGTTTGGAGTTCAAACATTTAAATAAGTATGAATAATTATTGATGATCAGCTTGCAACACACGAAATATTCAATCATTTAGTATAATTGTAACTTCTACACGATACTCCTAAAATATAGACCCCAGTTACCAAATGACAAATATGCATTCGTGGAAAAGGCATATAGTTTCAGCTATAAGAGCATAGCCCTTTTTTAGTTCGAGGGGATGATTTATATACATATGTAAGAAGGCTGCTATATGTTGCATAACATCATATATCTTTTTGGACAACCCTGTATATACCATAAACAAATCCGTAATGTTGTTTCAGGGTTGTACATCGTGCAGAATGTTAAGTTGTGCAAACAAATTATGAAATGCAGATAAACTTTACCTAGGAAAAATATATGAACCTATGTTTGCATATGAGACATTGGACACCCCTATCGTCTAAACGCCCCAGATGTTAACTGACAAACATGCATGCATGAGAAGAACATAGTTTCAGCTATGAGAAAACACACACTTAAATAAGTTCGAGGGGTTATATACGTACAGATGAAAGAATGGCCGCCACAAGTTTCATACTATTTTGTGACTTTTTGGACAACCCTGTGTATACATATAGCAATCAGTAGTGTATTATGTTTTTGACATTATGTATGATGTAAGGTCTTGCAATCAATTATAAAATGAAGATTATCTTGCATTAAAAAAATATTTTAACATATATTTTCATATGTGACTTTGGACACCCCTACCGTCTAAACGCCCCAGCTGCCAATTGCAAACGCAGAAATGGAAAGAACGATTAATTTCCTTTAAGAAAACATATGGTAGCATTAGTTCGAGGGGAGGGGGGAGGGGAGGGGGGGTTTAAGAGCCACCTACGGTCTATTATATTTCCTTCCACAAAACACAGTTTGATGAGCGGCCAAGTCGAAGCACATTCCCAGATGCTCTCGCCAGTGCCAATTCCCCCCCCCTGCCCTCCTAGGGGGAAACGGCACCACGCCACGACTTACCAAGAAGACCCCCCCCCCCCCCAGAGAGATTTCCTTATCAATTGAATCTCGTGTTAGACACTTCCTTACATGCTTCCTGCTGTTTCATTGGCCACGCTTTTTAAATCGCCTCTAGATGCAAGAAGATATTACCATAGCAACCGTTGCCAAGAGTTTGCACATTCGAAACTAGATCATTTGAGTATTAGCCAATCAGTGGCCTAGTATCTCGCCTTGGTATGATTTACTAGCTGTTTTTGTGCCAGAATAGACACACTAAATGTTAGGTTGGTAGCACATTGGGTCCACACCATTCAACTAGAAATGTCCACCACACTACATAGCAATATACTAAACCCACAAAGTAAACAACCACTTTTAAAGTCAGTTATGTAGGTTTACAGCTTGCATTCAAATATTTGCGAGTTACATCAATTTAAAAAATAATAATAAGGTTGAATGTGTCTGGTTGAATTAATTGTTAATATTTATACACATTTATTGGTTGCTGTTTTAGTAGTTTCGAAGGGTTATTATTGTTGCAACAGTTTGTTTTAAATCTCGTTTAAGTTCACTGAAATACGTGCCATGATTGCTAAGATTTTAAATGTCTCTAAGAAACTGATTGTTTGTTTATTTAACGCCTATCCTACTCAGCTATAAACTGATATACAAATCACAAAACATATTTTGATGGTTCCAGATTTTGTTGAACAGCCGAGAACGTAAAATCGTATAAAATTGTTTAGGCTAACAATTGTAATTAACACTAAAAATGGATTGTGTACAAATCATGACTATGAACTGTTTTATCAAAATAATGTACTTATTGGCTGCAATAATGATGGTGTTCTAGGATGACAAACGTGTAGTGGTGACTTTCAAAATAAAAACCAATGCACAAAAAAGAAAGAAATACCCAGAGGCAGGTATTTGGAGTGAAAATAAAAATCAATTTTCGTTTTTATTGTACGCAAAAGCGGTAAATTGGTGGTGAAAATAATTGAACATTTATTGTTTTTTTTAAATTACTATTTTGGGTGTGGTACCTTGTAAAAGAATTGCAGATTACAATAAAATGTAGTTATGAAAATTCAGGGGCAGGTATTTGTGGTGGAACTTATTTGCATCTTTGGTTTTGTTCTGACCAAAAGCGGTGAATTGGTGTTGAAAATTATTTATTATTTACGGTTTTTAGCGGTGAAAATTTTGTTTTTACCATAATATCCTGCCCCTGGAAATACCTGTACACAATGCAATAAGCTGCAAGAAGACCAAAATAAGAACGTATTTAAAACTTATAAGTATCTCGCGGCCCGTTGAGAGTATTTTTATAGATCGGTCTGTTCGGTCTAAAGGAGACCACGTGACCACGTGACGAGGTCTTCTTCAGGTGGTGTTCATGATATTGTCTGTCAACGTTTCAAAGACCAGGTTATTTTCTTCATCATATTTCAAGTCCTGAGGAAGAAGACAACATTGTCTTTGAAACGTCGTCAGACAATATCATGAATACCTCCGTGACAAAACAGACCGATCAATAAAAATGTCAAGAATGTATTTATTTATTTATTTATTTATTTATTTATTTATTTATTTATTTATTTATTTATTTATTTATTTATTTATTTATTTAATTATTTATTTATTTATTTATTTATTTATTTATTTATTGAATGAATATCTAACACGAGTACGGGCGTACCCAAAAGAGGGTGTGATCTACTTTATCAACAGATGGCCGAGAAAGTATATAAAAATAAAATAGTACATTCCATTCCAGCTATCAAATAGCGTTGTTGGTGGAGGTGCCGGGTATGTAAAATTTGGATTGTATCTGACCTCCAGTGTCAACAAAAACATTCTGTATTTTCATTGTTGAAGGGTTTTCAACAAAATATTACATTTCGATCGGAGGTCATGTTCAGTTTTTAACGTGAGACGGGACACACGCTCAGACGGACGTACAGAAAGGAGATGCATTTAGGCGAGCCATCTTCGTAATAATGCGAAGTTTTTACTATTGAGACTGCGACGAATATCTGTAAAGTTATGCCTGTTTGGAGATTACTATTTAAACGTGGTGACCCTTAAAGGAGTCGATCTTGATAGTGCATTGGTTGTTATAGCTCATTATGAACTTAATAACGACTCAAAAGCAAACATTTTAATATAGAGACATAAAACTTTGCCAGCACGAAACCGCCGTTTCCTCTAGAATTCGCTCCAACTTGTTGCCTTTAGAACCCCTTTGATTAATTATATTTCTTCTTTCAATTGTGTAGGCTTGCCTCCAAGAAAGAATTTCTCACAACACACGAACAAAGTTTTTTCTACGTGTAGTATTTCGTGTCTTACATAGTCCAGTATAGTAGTCTTCATGTTTGCTACAATGTTGCCAAGTGTACGAGGCGCCTACTGAGCATCTAATCTAACGCCCTGGATAAGTTCCAACGAGGAAGTAAAACAATGTAGCGGTAAATTCAGCACTGTGGTGTGGCACTTTTATAAGGCTCTGTTAGTGGGGCGTTATGTGTGTTAGTGGGTTGGCGTAAGCACTGCGCTAGATTTGATGGAATATATATTACTTTTCGATGGAGATAACATTTTTTGTCGGGTGAAAATTGCCTCGTAAAACTCACATAATAATGTTTAGCCTTTTGGTTATCACTATATTATATTAGCACAGATTTAACAAAGTTCCCATATAGTCACAAATGTGCCTAACTATAGCCAGATTGTAGTGACCGTATGCAATTACAAAGCATGTTTTAATGGAAAGCTCTTTCTATTATTCCTAGCGCTTTCAACAAACAAAATGCTGAAGTAATAATAACAAGATAAATGATTGATAACTCACTTTTCAAAATGTATTAAAATGACAGGCTTTTTACTAAACTACAATAGGCTACATAAAATAAATATAGGGGTCGACCACAATTTAAAAACACATAGAAAATAAATCTTGAACATTTTATGTAATGGCTATACGAATAATTGAATCGACTTTTGAAGCTTTTTGATAAATACTCAGAACTGAAGACAAAACGCCAAAAAAATCTAAGTCCGTTCCCAGAACTGTAATTTCGAGCTCTTATTTAATATATGCAAATTTGTATTTTCTGTGTTATGTTGGCATTGACATAATTAAGTTATTTGGCAAGTCTGAATATATCCCCTTTTCTAAAAGAAGATCGTCCTCGAAATTTTATGACATATTAGGTGACATTTATGTCATTTATGATATTTTAGGCCGGACGAAGTTTTTGCCTGGAGAGGTTACATTCACCACGTCCGTTCTCTCTTCCATGATTGCAGATTTGAATTCTGATATCGTTAGAACGAGACTGCGTTGGACATAGAAATCACATGTTGGATCTAGTGTAGCTGGTGTGAAATATTAGGAAGATTCGGTCATTTCCCGTGGTTTTATTACTAACGACAGTCATTCCATTTGAGAGATAACTACGCTCGGGTGTCCTACTTTAATAATTACTTGAAATAATTCAAATTGTTTCGTTTTTAATTAAATAACGACCTTAAGAGGAGGCTGGCATTCTCATTTAACGCGCTTTTAAATCTCTCAGACAATTCTAGCAGTTAATTTTATATAGGTAATTGTGTAGAAATTTATTATGATGGCATAGCACTTTTCCATTAATTAATTAATTAATTAATTATAGAAAATAAACAAAAAATAAATTCAATTTCTAGAATTTAGAATCTGTCAATATGGTCAAAAATATCCAAATAGGCCTAACTACGCATTTTTAGATTGATCTATGATAAATATTAAAAATCTGATATGATAGGCGCCTACAGATGTCCTTCATTATCAAGTAAGCAAAGTTGTATTAAGATGTAATGATTTGTGACTGCAGGACAAGAAACGCACCGAACATCAAATCTCGCCTGTTTCCTCTTAACAAGTGGATTTTAAACGTTAAATATGACTTTTAAAATGATACCACTTAAGGGGATGTAGCGTTGGTGCTTCAAGCATTATTATCATGATGTTTATCAAACGTACTAGTATTTAATTAACTTTTGACGTATTTAAGCCGCGAATAATATACGTCTAGACAATTATTTTCTGTAAATGTTTACGAGAGGTAGAACAATTAGATGGAAACTCAAGCAGAATCACAGCACATATTCTCGTGCTGTACGTAGCTAGGCTCTATGAGTTATGATTACAGTTGCAACATCCAAGTTGACCGCAGATAAGATTTTCTTTTGAAGCAAACGCTCTCTTAAACATACAAAAAAGAGTAAAATAATATACCTTGAAGAGAAATAATTTTAAGTCTGTGTGGCTGGATACGTACGTACATTTAATTATAATCTGGTTTTATTTATTGTCTTCCTTTGTAAAACAGTTTTATTAACTTAATATGAAAGTCGTTAAATAAGTAAACAATTAAATTAAATCAATGTACTCAAAACTTTTAAACGCATTTGCACCATATTCGTTTTGCCATATTATTTACTCGTTGATGTAAGATCCTTTTACTTCACAAATTATTGCAATAATTTCCAATCGGTTTATAAAACTGATAAGACTTACATTAAATGTAGACACTAGTAGATAATCTTTGATGTATTATCGTATCATTTTGGACCGTGCACAGTTTTTTTTCTATCATAAATTATTAAAGTATCTATCTACTAACAAAATTTCTAAGAAACTTTTTAACATTGAATTTGAAGAGTATAAGAAGTTTTCAAACTAAAAAAGATTCCAGTCAAAATAAATGTCCTCCAATAGTAATTAAACAAATAAACACACACGAATTATTTAAATAAATAATATGATACTGGTTACATTTGCTGTTTTATACATTGTTAAACATGAAATATAAAAATATTGTGATGAACAAAGGTGTTATTCCGCTTGTAAAAATCGTTTAAAAAGGTAAAGAATATAAATTCGTTCTATGGCAACAAAATCGACTGCGTTGGCTCGAGCAACTCTGATTCGAGAGGCCGTGGGTTCAAATTCCGTCGAGAGCAATCCTGACTGAAAGTTTATCCCAAGTTTTCTTCTTTTGTTTATGTGAATGCAAGGGTTAGAGTACTCTTAAACAGCCCTCGGGCATTCCTTCACAACTGTCGCAACTCCAATATATATATAGATAGACACCTAAAGAGGGGCATGCATTGCACCCTAGCAGGTTTCCCACGAAACATTATTTCATTATTCTATGTCAATTTGTATTATCTCAGTTGTGCAACTATAAGTGACAAAGCGTATACGTCAGTAAAACGATGCTCTAGTCATCAGCAAGAACATGGTTAAGGTGGTACTACTGGGGTGAGGTGGTACTACTGAGTTAAGTTGGTACTACTGGGTTAAGGTGGTACTACTGGGGTAAGTTGGTACTACTGGGGTGAGGTGGTACTACTGAGTTAAGTTGGTACTACTGGGGGGATCCCCCTCAGCCCCTGGACGTAAAGATTAGTACTTCCCAGTGTTAAGTCCAGTCCACGGCGACTATGATCGTTAAAACGTAACTCGCGCATTTAAACTCATACCAGCCGTGCCTCGGATGATTAAAAACCAAGGATTTCGAGAGTACTATTTAAAACCGATTCATGAAGATGCCCGGGTAACATTCGATATGCGAAAGCATGTGCATGGAGGTAATAAATAAACAAATAAATAAATTCCTATTTTAGAGTACCCACTCAGTCACAAAACTTATTTTCAGTGGGGGACATTAAATTTAAAGCAGACGAAACGAACCCTGTGGACGCCGACACCATCGACGAGAGAACAATGACCAACTAGAGACCGGCATATTTATGTAGGAAACACCGATCAATCCAGCTGGACACGATGCCACCCGCGGACAGCACCAGCATCAACAAGGCTGATTCGGTACAACCTGAGAATTTATTATGTGCCTCGCTGCTAGGACGGCTCCAAAGTAACCGTTTACAAATTCCTCAGCCAAGATCTGATGGACGAAGTCCAGATTAACTTTCAGTACCGAATTGAAATCGGTCAAAATTAAGTTATTTTAAGCAATTATTTCAAATTTCAATTTTTTTCTAAAATTTTTAGTGTTTTTAAAAATATTTGTTATCTTGCTTTTTAATTTTTGCATATTTTTCATTTTTATGTCTCAAATAGTAGCAATACTAGAAATATGTTACCTTTCCGTCTGGGCCCGGGGTAGAATTGGCCCAGAGCATGGCTCTGCTAATCGTAAAAGGCGATTCAAGAGAAAAAGTCCACCTCGCAAGTCGCAAACATCAGCTAGTAAGAAGGGCAGTAAATTACTCCCTGAATCTAGAGGCGAGCTCTGACAATCGTCGTCGGGGACCTTGCCCCCTTCCCTTGACGACCCCTCGACGACGATGACAATGACACAACGAACGATGACAAAGACAATGACGACCGCGACGTGAGAACCCCCTTTCCTCCCCTTACCCGTGGCTGGTTCTGACCAGCATGGGCCCCCCCTCCCCCCCCCCCCTCCTAGGTTAGAGTGGTGCATTATGAGCTAACGGTTGACGCGTCCTTAATAATAAAAAAAACTTTCCGGGACAAACAATATTTTTCCCACTTTTATTAGTCTTTTTTGCACATATAATATATTTTCAATGTTCTCTAAAAAAGGCACTTGTCGTCCAATCGGGAGGGGGAAAATATAAAATTGGGGTCAAATTGAAAAAAAAAACTATCTTTTACAGATATTAATTTAGAAAGTTAATGTTCATGATCATTGATCATGGACAATGGGTCTGAAAAGGGATAAAAGTTAAATAACCTATTTTTATAGTGGGAATCTAACCCTGGACCTTATGCATTGGAAGCAGAGCCTCTTACCACAACACCGACGAAATACACGGTATCACAATACAATAGTATATATTGGCGTGGTCTCAATGAAAGTACGGTCACTAATGGTCCGAGCATCATGTCAAGGGTCTTCGTCTATGGACTCAACATAAAAACATTCTCCTCCAAACGAAAGAAACACCGAAACAAACTACCCAACGACATTGATTAATTGTCCTCAGTTTAGCTCGCGAATGACAGCCCGTTGAAATCCTTCTTGTATTTCCATTTTCAAAGATAAATCTTTCAAATATTTCTTTTGTGTGTTTTTCTTTTCGATTTTCGTCAACCAACGTTGTAAACACGTCACTTTTCTCTTTAAGAAAGTGTCTGCGTTTGTCGCAGTTTTCCAGTTTAAAACGCTCCTATACAGACAGCAGTCTCATTCGAACGCTTTTGTTTGCCTGATGTCACCCCCAGATGCCACTAATGTCTTCCGCTAAACAAAAGACGGTGGATATTCAAAATGGCTGCTCGTCGTGGGCGTTATGACGTGATGAATTATATTTAATATATAATTAAGTAAAAAAAGCATTAAATTTTAATTGTTTACTAGAAATGCATTGAAAAGTGTCTAATGACGTAGATAGTTCCGTGACGTGAAGAAACCATCCACATCTGTTATTCTACTTAGATATTTGACTTATTTGTGTTCAATTGTCTGCCATCAATCAGGATTGACATTAATTGTTAAGATTTTAGAAGCCCACGTACGGATGGACTATTTATACAGCTCCATTAAAAACAACATTAACATTTCAGTTTTGTAGCATTAATTTTTTGTAAACGAATCAATAACTGATAATATTATTAAACACATACACAATTCCCCTTGAAATTTTACGGAGAAACTGTAAAAAGTTAGTCAAAATTCAGTTAAAATTTTACTACAGATCAATTTGATTTTCGCTATTTACTGAAAACATCAGAGAGATGCTTGGGGTGGAGAAGTTAGGTGACAGGATGGGAAGGACACGTCTGAGATGGTTTGGGCATATGAAACGAATGACGGAAGAGAGGATGCCCAGGAGAATGTATGAGAAAAGAATCGAAGGAAGAAGAAGACGGGGAGACCACGGAAGAGATGGAAGGAGACCATAGCAAGAGACCTACATAATAGAGGAGAGAGCTGGGAGGATGTAGCAGAGACTCGATTGTAGGAGGATAGGAAGAAGTAGAAGAATTTAGTCGCGAACCCAAGCTGACCCTGAAAGAAGCAGGAAACGGCGATGGATAATGATGATGATTGAAAAATTAGAAATAATTCTCCCATATTGATACAAATTATGTTATTAGCATATTCTAGTTTTTAAGAACAAATTAGTAGATTTAGCGTTAATGAGCAAAAAATTATTAAAAACATCTAAATCTTATCAAAAGTTAACAAAATAAATTACTCTAAACCCAATTTCTACGGATTGAGCATTTATATCGTTAAAACTAAATTTACTTAACTATAAACGATAATAAGAAACGTTTACATATCGAAGGATGTATTATACAATCGTACACGTAGTATCCACAATATGTATACAATACTTAAACGCACATTTCTGGTTATGGTTACAGTGTAAAGTTTAAGACAAATCAGTCAGTGAACCGTTAAATCTGAAAACGCTTAACACTTGTCTTGTACACTCCAAATAAAAATTCGAATCTTTGTTTTCAGACTCTAATTGGACGATCCTGGTATGTGGACATTCGAGACACGTTGTCGGTGAGTTTGTAAATAATTTTTAAATGTATTTTATTTTATTTATAAATGTCCAGTCGACATAACAATGCCGTCCGCGGTGGCTCATACGATTGAGGCGCTGGTCCGAAGCATATAATACTAGGAGGACGCGGGTTTGAACCCAGAATAAGGCATAGGTACTTTGTAATTGTCATTCATCCTCATCCATCATCACTCATCGTATCGAATACCAACATTGCGATAATAAAGATGTTTTTAGCAACGAAACTCATTATTATCATCATCATCATCATACAAGGTATAAAATATATAGAATAGAATAGATTGATTACACACTTACTTAGATAAAAACATATACAACAATAAGCAAAATAAAATAAAATTAGGTCTATAAAAAGCAGTTAATTCAGGGTGAAGCCACTTGTATAAGTAAAAGGTGTGAGAAGTTAATGGACGGCATGGAAAGATCCCTTCATTAAGTAATTATCTGCGTCATACATAAATGATTTGGAAAATTTAATTTTTGTGAGAATTTGTTGTAGAGTATACTATTACAGATATTGTAGCCAACTTCTTTAAAATAAACGTATAAAGAGCCATTCATCGTCTATATTTCTTATGGACTGTGAAATAATTGGGTGAGCGAAGCGAAGAATTAAATTTCACTAACACTGAGAGTAATAGCTCCGGTGTTTGTTTTGTTTGTTTGTTCTTTTTGTCTGTTCGTTTGCTCTTTACCGGGAAAACCGCATATACGATCTCGATGAAAATTTAAGGGGACCTTAGAAATCTCTGAACTTAGATCTGTCAAGTTTTTGGGTACAATTGAAAAAATATTTCTTATGAATATCGTACTTTTACGATATGTTTCGATTTTTAATTGCGATATTTTTTGTTATATTTGGGCCGATTCTGACCAAACGGGTGGGGCTACAACGTTCATATTTTACATGGACATTAAGATTATGGTGATGTAGTGCCTTTTGAAAGAAAAAGGTTGCCAGAATTAGTAAAAATAAAGGTTTTAATATAAGCCTTTTACAGGTGTATAATTAACAAGTAACTATACAAACTTGACAATAATCACCTACAATGCGTACAAAAATCAAGTCTTTGGGCCACAAGATATTTTACATTCAATTATTAATTGGTATTACCATAGCAAGTGACGAGTCACCATTTTCAATGGTTACTAATAAATAAATAAAGTAGATATAATGAAATCAAGAAGAGAGGACCCGGCGCCTCCACCAACAATGCTATTCAAATGGAACAAATACAAACAAAAAAATCCTTATTTAACAAAATTTATTTTGCCATGGAAAATGAAAAAGTAATGAGAACCCACGCATACTTTTAACATAGTAATCGTTGGATAGAAATAGTCAACCAAAAAAGCTCATCCTTCAACGCGACTATAAAATGCTTTCGCGAAGCGGCCTAGTCAATATATTGTTCTAGATCATCATGAACTTTTGTCTGAACTCTATTATATGTACACCTACTTTGTTACAGAATACATAGAAACACGATGTTTTATCGTTTACTGGTAAACAAATCTAATTTTAAATACCAGCGAAGACAAAGTATCTGTTCATAGAAATGCTTTTAGACATTACTTTCTTTGATTTAACGTACTAATTATTTTCTAAACACTCTCTGGGGCGTAAGAATGATAAGTGTATAGTGCAAGAAGTGAATCACGTTTATCTGGGACTTGGCCAATGTTTCCGTCTAAAAACAGATGTCACGGCAGTGAGACTAGCTGACCATGTGGCCTAATGGTCGAGACTTATGTCCTGTAATAGAGACTGAAAACATGTTGCGTGGGAATTCCAGATTTAGGGTGCATATTAGGTTAGCCTTGTGTTACTCTATTTAAGTGATAACAAGCTTATAAGGCAAACCAAGAATTATTTCAAATTCATCGCTTGCACATTCCTAAGTCAAGAATTGATTAACTTAAGTCCACATAAGAAGTTGAAAATCTTCTATCGGGGTCGAACCATGGACCTTCTTCATTGGACGCAGAGATGCTAAACACAAGACCAACGAGCCACACATCCGGCTGAATTAACTATAATAAAAGAGTAGCAATACAAAGAAAATCCCCTTCTTCATCCGTTTAATTGGATGAGCGAAGCGAAGACTTCAATTTCACTGCCCCCCCCCCCAAAAAAAAAAATAGCTCGGGTGTTTTTTTGGTATTTTTATATTTTGTATTTTTGTCTGTTTGTTCGCGCTCAACCGGGCAAACGGCATATGTGATCTTGATGAAACTTTATGGGAACGTTTAGAATCACTGAAATTATATATGTTATGATTTGAGAGACATTTGAATAAATATTTTTTAAAGAAATCGTACTTTTACGATTTTTCCTCAATTTTTAATACATCGTGATATTTGGGCCGATAATCAACCATAAAAGCTCATCCATCAACGCGGCTGAAAAAAAGCGTTAGCGAAGCGGCCTAGTTTAAAACACGTCTTAGAACCCATTTAGCCACTTTTCACAAGTGCATCTGTTTTTCGTTGCCGCCCTCGTTCAGTACGCGGCGTCCAAGAGCGGACGAAGCAAGATAAGCCACTCACTTCCTCTCTAACCTCCTTGGTTTTAACCACTTGCCGGTCACGTCCGTCCGTCCGTCCGTCTCTGAATGGAGATCTCTGAATAAATTAATAGCCGGTAAACGCGAGTGAGTCCGGGCTGAATGCGCCTAATAATAAATGAGCAGCTGACTCTTCGTGGCGGATTGTTCTTTAGAAGTCGGGCTCATCTTTCATTCACTCGATGCTGGGTTCACACGGTACAGTCAACAGCTGGCGAGGGTGACGCCGCGAGCTTTGTGCACAATATAACCGTGCCACTTCATAAGCTTAAGCAGGGTGTCTACATGACTGGAAAACCTGGAAAAGTCGGGGATTTTTTTCTAGAATTTCACTAGAAATGTAAAAAATAAAATAGTAATTTCAATATCATTTTTGTTGCTGAAAATAGAAATTCTCGATTTAAAAAAAATCTTAAATTATTTGACTTGTCTGGTGTTTAAAATTCCCGCCTTTACCTGACTGTGAGTTTTTTCTTCATTAAAATGTGCGGGAAAGCCAAATTTGCAGCCTGGAAAAATAAAAATTTCCACCTAAAAAACCTGGAAAAGTAGGGAATTTTGTAATGGAAAATTTGTAGACACCCAGTTAAGGAAATTAGGATTGTATGGTAGAAACTAGTAGAACGGGTATTTATTCTTTAAATAAGTGTTTTTTTGGACATAACACTGGTCTCTATCAATATTTATTTGTAAAATTTCGACTTTGATTCAAAAATCTTTTTCAAACTGATGATTTCATCTTCACCAATTTTTGTGATCTTGTGCTACTGTATATTTTATTTTTAACATGTTTTTATTTTATTTTCATCAATTGTGTTGACAGATATTTTTCATGGTCATTTGTTTACTTTTATATGGATTGCTTTTAATTTTCTTTTGTCAATCTTCACTTTGAAAAAGATTTTTGAATATTAGTCGAAATATCACAAATAATATTGATAAAGAGCAGTGTTATGTCCAATAAACACTTATTTAAAGAAAGATGGTATTGGTATGGTTAAAATGTTTTGAAATTTATTGACTAAATTGTGAATTGATGATTATACCATATTCGTAGCTATTGTTTTTGGGACATCAGAGTCAGTTTGTGTAATTTTTATTTCTAACTTTAAAAAATATTGTACATTGTGGTATTGCTTATTGTGCTGCTGCGTCTGTAGTCCCCCTTTAAACTAGTTTGAATACGTATTTAACATATATCCTCTTCAGCTTTTTTTTAAGAGGACAATACAATAGAATCAACTAAATAGACACAAAAACTAAAAAATTGTCACCATGATACAATATAAGATATAATGATATAGTATAATAGTATAGTGGGATTTCAGAGAATTTTATTGATGACAAAGAAATAGATGAATACTACACAAATGGCTGCGCCAAAAATGAAAATCAAATCGTTAGTTGATGAGCTAGTGCAACGTTTCTGATATTGTTTCAATCTGATTTCCGTGCCCGTAATTAATGGATTTCCGCTTTTGTTTCGAGATAGCTAAGAAACTATAAACACATTTGAGAGGCATTTGAACTGTGGTAAACTAATGGACATGACGATAATAGATTCCCCAATGCTAGTAGCATATGAGGCACTTAGTTATAGCCTAGTGCACAATTGAGCATAAGGCCTTATTTAGTATGTGTTTCAATTGTTGTGTTCTCAACTCTTCCGAAGTCGTAAGACGTAAGGTGTAAACTTCATAACTAATTGTTCAAAATCCAATTCTTACGAATTAAGTATTTCTCTTATAGTGCGTGTTGTTTCTAGCCAAAGAAACTTATCACATTTGGTGGAGGTGCCGGGTACGAGACAGTTTAAAAATAATATGCCTATTTATCAGAATAGGAGGTAAGCCTACTGGGGAAGTTTTTCTTCTTCTTGTTAACCTCACTGCATTATCTACCCTGTCAAGTGACTGTGGTCAACCGTACACCGTGCCATAGTAGTGTCAAGTTGGCTGTGACGATGAAATATTTAGCGGGATTCGTATACCTGCGATCATGAATGATTTATTATTATGGGAAATAACATTTGCATGATCGGTTTGGAAAAGGTGTCCAACCTCTTCCAGTTGACAGCTTCTAAAGAGACCACTTTGACACATCTAAACCATGACACTTGAATTCCACCACTTTTCCCGCCTCGCACTGGGAGCACTGTGAATCCCGTGAAGCCGGGTCGAGCACTGTGCGCTACACTCTGTTATTAACAAGCGGGCTAGTTATCGTTAAGTAAGAATAAATGGTCCAGCCAGTCACTAAAAACACACCCAGTGTTCACGATAAATAAAAACAAATCCACTTTTGGTGGAGGTGCCGGGTAAGAGGAAAACATTTTAAAATCTTACTTATTGTCATATTCTTCAGTGTCGCATCTTTCTAAATTTTATTTATTTATTTAACGTCTATCATATTCAGTTAAAAAACTGATTTAAAATTGAACTGAACTTAATAAATATACTGACATGAAGGCAGACACAACAATGAAGTTTGAAATAGTTATATTTATACAACAATGTATTAATAACACAATTATTTCGGTAACAAATTCAAAATGGATATAAAATTATATTAATTAATGAACCAACTATAAAAAGGGAAATGATTTATTAGACGATCCCACTCAAACGAGTATGAGGTTTGCCAAAAACCAGGAACGGAAAATCCGGGAGTAATCAGACTTTGCGGAAGAAACCACCGAACGCGAATCTTCATTCTTCTGTTCAAATCTTGATAACAATTTAGTTCAAAATGTTCTAGACTCTAATATATCTACGTTCAAATGCTATTTAATTTTCAGTACCTTCGAATGCGTTTTGTTGCATTTTTGACCATCATCTTTGGTGTATTTTTTAGTAAGCCACGAGTTCCTTGTGTTTAGGTTCATCAGTCAAAAAAAAAATTACGAGAATTTGTTTTAAAGGGGCTATTACCCACAAAAAATATTATTTCCACATAAGCTATAGCATAATACTACACTAAAATGATAGTTTAACAAAATATATCTTGTAACTGTGATTTTACACGATTTTCTTTTAGATTTTTTTATCTTGAAATCGACGAAAATTGGTATTTTGAGGAATTTCTTAAATCGGCTTTAACCTGCTTGTTTTTTTGTTCTACATAGATGCGAGAGCATCGTACCAATCTAAAATGGCCCTTCATAACATGGTGCTTTGAAACTGTGCAAAAATATACACTGAAACACGCAAAAATATTCAATTCGAAATCACATCTCTTCTTGTTAATAGGCACATTTTGACTGAACCACTTGCCCAAATTATGAAACCAAATATAGCGGATTCACAGAAAAGACCGCCAAGTACGTAAATAATCGTCAATATTTTTTGACCAAAATCCTCCAAGGTCACGGGGCATAAAGATCGGCCCCATGTTATTTCTTATGGGAGATTATTGCCGATGGGACCTAGCTCGAAAATTACCGAGTTTGACAATATTTTTTAGGGTCATGGTGGACACTGGTTACTTTCTAAATTAATATCTAGTTAGACTTAATGAAATATGTTTTTTTAGTTTAGCGGGTGAATACCCCTTTAGGACATATGGCATGAGCAAGATAGGGCTAACGAGCTGCGGGAAGCGCCTTATTTTCTTTGTAGCGAAATCTCTCAAATATCAGCTGTGTTTGAGTAGGCTTAGCGTTGAACGCTCTTAAATCGTTCGTGAGAACTTTCTTGAACGTGTGATCGTGTTTATGTGGCAGAGGAAACGAATGGCGTGAGGCGGCGCGTCCCCTAACAAAATAAGCCGACAATTTAAGGTAACAAACCCAAGTAAATCAATGCTCTACGTGACCTGAAACCAATGATGATTCGATTGAAACACAATGTGCAATTAATTCTCGTCGAGACTAAATCAATTAGAGCACACGCGCCCACACAAACACGCCTACACGCACGCACACACGCACAAAGACACGCACAGAGACACGCACCAGCATACACGCACACACGCGCCCTACAAACACGCACGCGCAATGCACACGCAGAGACACGCAATGAGACACGCACATACACACGCACACACACGCACACACGTGCCCTACAAACACGCAGAGACACGCAATGAGACACGCACATTAACACGCACACCCAGAGACACGCACATAAACACGCACTCTACAAACACGCACACGCACATACACACGCACACACACGCGTCCACGCTTACACGCACACGAAGAAACTTGTCAGCTGGACGGGGAACGTCTTGACGACTAACAACTATTTTCAATTTTCGTTAGATCTTATACCTTAAATTTAATATCTTGGCCTGCAATTCAATAACAACCGATACATTCTGCAGAAAGGAGAAACGATTTTCCAAAAGGTCACAATACAAAATAACGCTCTTTGAAATATTAGTCTCAAGACAAAAACGTAGGTATCACACCCTCTATATCCCTTCTTAAATTATGCAATATCTGCCCGAACTGTGAACCGTCTATGTCCTCTCGGCGACTCACGATGCATCCATAAAGAATCTCCCCAGCGAGTAGCTATCAAGTGCCAACCGTATGTGACTTATTAACCATCCTGGGGTATTTGTGAAGTCGTGGAGGAAAGCCCTGGACTGGTTATAAAATAATACGCGAGCTTTAACGTTAAGAGTTGGGAAAACCTTGATAGATAAAAGCTGTTTATTATTTAAACGTTGGGATTCGCTGTAGTGACAAACTTTCAGCGCTGTAACGACCCTGGTGACCAGTAGACATATGTGATATTCATGGAGTAGAGTAGTTTAGCCCAGGAGCAACTCCTCGCGCTCTGACTTCCTAGGTCAATATAATGTTTGCTGGAGTTATGAATCTAATAAAGCATAATCGTATTTACATTTTCAAACTTTCTTCATAAATTAAAAATGTAAAGTCAAAATAAAAAAGTAAACATGGAAAAAATGTTGACGACTGGGTGTGTTTAATATTATCAAGTTTAGAATATAACGCATATATATTATATACTTTGTTTTGAGTAAACTGTTTGTAAGTTGTTAACTGTTTGTGTTGAACTATATGGTTAGAATCATTTAATACTTGGCACTAGGGTTAAAGCAACATTCGTTGGTCAATGATTAGTTAGTCAAAATACACAATCATAGTCGTACTCTTTGAATTACACTCGCACTGGCACTCACACTCAACTCACACTCACACTCACTCTAAACAACCCATGCATCCCATGATAAATACCTCCATAATTCTCCATCCATTTCTCCCCTCTTTTGTCTCGTCGCAAATTCACCTCTAACAGCCCGGCAGTGCGATATATTGAACGAGTAAACGCTCTTATTATTTACCGACAATAACGCCGAGCTTTGCGCGACCAACAAAGAGTTAAGCCCAACACGACGTGATACGAAGTGACGGCAACTCGATGAGTGAATGAATATTCAATTCGTCAACCCCCAGACAGCCAGCGTATTGAATATTGTTTCATTTTGTTGTTTCTTTTTCCGAAGCCTCCGGCAGAATATGGTAATTTCACAGACCACCTAATCCGCTCAAACCCCACTTAATGAAACTTAAAGTCGACAAGTTTATAAGGGGAAACACTCTTGGAGGGGAGAGAAAGTCATATTCTAATGCTTAATCGAATTCAAAGAAGCTGTTTCGAAATATTGAGGCAATTTAAAAGAAAAGCTTGATGGAGAAACAGATACAACACAATTTAATGTTCTTTTCATTGACTCTCTTCGCATTGATGTTTTTCGAATTAATTTACGAAATCTTTAAAATAGAAACTCATATTATTTATTTTTAAACACCTATTTTTGTGAACTATTCTATTTAGAAAATACATTTTATAATATAAAATCCAAATGTTTGTCATAATCTGCTGAATTTATTCTGGTGTTAAAAAAAAAAAAAAATTAAAAAAATAAATAAATAAATCGATAAATAAAAATAATAAACAAAATAAATAAATAAATAAATAAATAAATAAATAAATAAATAAAATAAAAATAACTTATATATATGTGTCTTAGCTGGCAATCTAGCCCCACGAATTATATGCAACGTACAGTTCATGCGCAACATTTAAAGAGCGAGATTGAAAGCGGGAACAAACATGTTATTTTATTTTGTATTCTTCTTTAATGATCTGGTTATTAAGTAACTTCGCCTCCCTTACTGAGCTTGTCTTCAGTTACGTTTTCCCTCAACCGAAAGCTTTGCTTGTAGCTTGTCATCAATATAATCGTCTTGTATAGTATATATTAGGGTGAGTGGGTGTCACGTTACGATATGCTAACAGTTGATACTCTGACCTTTACGTTAGACAGCGCTTCTCGTGGGAGAGAGGGAAAGTTCAAACGCCAATTTTTGCATAATAGAAACTCTGAAAGCGAATGCCTTAGAGGATCGAATTATGATGATGTTAGGTATAATGTTACGGTTGTTTGGAAGGCAAGATTGCTGTGACTTTGATTGAATCGCTTATCGAAGGTAGTATTATATACACAAGCATAGGTACGGGAGAAGCAAAGCTACTTATTTGCAGATCATTGAAGAAGAATTCTAAAATTAAATTCGCTGTTTTCATATCTTTGGTGGAGGTGCCGGTTCAAGCAAGTATTTGAGCAATTATTTTGAAATAAAGGTATACTATACATTAATATATTCCACTCTTTACGCAACATTAACAAGTGCCTTGTACTTTGCTTGTGCTAAAGAAAATAGTGCAATTTAATTCAGGATAAGGCCTCGGGCGCCAATTTGCCTAACGAATACATTCGAGTAATTGCTTATTTGTACTTCCGTAGTTATTCAACCTAATTTTTAAGGGAATCGCTATCGTTATAACCGTTTAGCAAACAGTCTTTTTATCTGTATGCATTGTTTTAAGCTCAAAAGTGGATAAAAGAGCCCTTTAAAAGTTACTGATTTATGCATTTGGTGGAGGTGCCGGGTCATGAAATAATAATCTTTCTGTTGGAATAGTTTCTCCCTCATTATTCCAGGGTCACCATTCCTGCTGCCAACTAAACAAAGCATGTTAATCAGATAACATTTTTTTATTTTTATCGTGAGACGTGACACACGCGCAGACGAACGGACGGATAGGCAGAAAGTGCGCGAATTAATTTAAATTTAAAACCATATTCTGCATTCTTAGTTTTACTCAAATTCTAGTTCTATATTATATATTTGCGACTCAATTACCAGAACTTATTTTGAAGGGGACATTATGAAACGATTTTGTGTGTGCTACATTGTTATGAACGTCTTTCTTATTAGCTTTTTATCATATTAACGAATTAATTAAATTAAAGTTAAAAAACCGTCGGGAATTGACCTCCTGCATTTGAAACAGAGAATTCACCAAAGGACAAACGAGGGACAAAACGCGTTTTAACTCTCTCTTCTCCCTCAAATTATTCTCTGCTCTTCGTCACTTATTCTGGTTGCGTAGTGCTCAATCTTACACAGCGTTAATTTTTTCTAGAAATGAGTGCTTATAATGTGGTATCAGCACTGAGTAGAATATTAGAACACTTCTAAGAGTTTCTAATTACTAATTATTTGAAGTAAGTACCTTTTACCTGAGATACGTTACATAAGACGACACAATTCAGAAACCCACCTAGAACGTATTCTATCACTTCAAACGCCCGTCGACCTTAAGCATTAAGGTGGTAAGACTCCCACTAATATTAAAACCATGCGAAACTTACAGTTTTTTTTTGTGGATGATATCTCGAGAACTACGCAAAATATCTTAAAAGGGATTGGAGACAAAAATGTGGTTTTGTTAGAACAAAATAATGCAAGAAAAAATTAACAAATATTATGATCGGTGCGGTTAAAGTATTTCAAAAAGGCATTTGATTAATTAAATATCGAATAAATAACTTAATTATCAAAAATTTCTATATTTTTTCGTGCAGGCTGTAGTGATCACAAAATCACATAGCTGTATGCAAAGAGTTTTCCGGTATTTTGCAGCGCACTAAAATACGGTAATTTTGCGTAGTTTATTTATTTATTATTTATTTAACGTCTATCCTATTCAGTTATAAAAACTGATTTACAAAGGAGGACAACTAAATAAATCTAATTAAATAGATGCAGAAACTACAATAAACTACATTTAAGTAAATATTGGTGTTAGTCTACCACCTTAAGATTTTAACTATGCGCACGTTCACAGTAACTTAATCTGTATCGTAAGTGGTCGACAAAAAATAAAATAAAATAAATACATTGATATTTTCGAGTCTGCGCACTCAGTTACACAAAGTGCTTTTGTAATTATTAATATGTTCTTCGTAGCAAGGGCGGCTCTAAATTCGCTCTCTCATAAAGTCAACCATAGGGCCTTGTAAAGGTATGAATTACGACTACGCCATTTCACAATAGAACATTCCCCATTATCTTTTTACGATTGGCGACAGACATTATATAAATTTTGGAAGAAGGAAATTTTTCCGAATTATGTATATTCAATATTTTTATGAACTTTTTCGAAATATATGAATTGATCTAACAAATATGTTTTAGACTATCACTTACTCGTACTCTTATTTGCTTGGTTAATTCGCTAGCTATATTCGTATTCTGAATCGAACCTCATAAACTTTAAAATATTTGTTGGATGAGCGTAGCGAGCGAAGCGAAAACTTCAATTTCACTGACCCCCCAAAAATTTAGCTCCAAAGTTTTTTTTTTTTTTCCGTCTGTTCGCTCGATTCCGGGCAAACGGCATATGCGATCTTGATGAAAATTTGAGGGGACCTTCGTTTTCTCTGAACTTAGAGTGTATTGTTTTTGGGTACAATCGAAGAAATATTTCTCATGAATATCGTACTTTTACGATTTTTTTCGATTTTTAGTGCGATATTTTCGTCACATTTGGGCCGATTCTGACCAAACGGGTGGGGCTACAACGTTCATATTTCACATGGACATTAAGATTATGGTGTTGAAGTACCCTTTTAAAGAAAAAGTTAGCTAGAATCTATAGAAATAAAGGTTTTAATATTAGTTTTTCAATTTTTAGTGCGATATTTTCGTCACATTTGGACCGATTCTGACCAAACGGGTGGGACTACAACGTTCAGATTTCACATGGACATTAAGGTTATGGTGATGTAGTACCTTTTGAAAGAAAAAGTTGAAAAAGTTAGTCAGAATCCACAGAAACAAAGGTTTTAATATGAGTTTTTTGAGGTTTATAATACCAATTAACAAGTATAACAAATAGAAACTTGACAACAATCACCTACAATGCATTCAAAAAGCACTTGCAAAGGAAAAGTGCAAACAAACGCAAAAAACGCAAACAAAAAACTTACAAAAAACCGCTCATCCATCAACGCGGCGGGACTTTAGCGTTTTCCTAGTATTTATATGAGCAATGATCACATTTTCTTAAATTCCCCTGTCAGCTTTTTCCTTCTTGTGTGAAACAATAACTTTTACATCTCATCTCAAAAGCGGCCAACTGTCATTTTTCTCTTTGCTGTTTTTAAAACATGTATCAAATCCAAACCTTGTAAATCTCCATTCATAAGTCTTCATAAACTTCTCTCTATCTGTTTTCATTCTCTCCGATATGAATCTGTTCGTTGGTTGACTGCCAAACCAGTAACTCGACTTCAAATCCGCTGTATCTTACACAAGTTCGGCTTACTTGTTTCCACTATATTATCAAGTGAGTTTACCACTGATAGTTTTGGATCTAGTTTAATGTTTTGTTACAAGTTTTGGTAACCTACTCCCGTTCTATATGTCGAGCTGTGTTTATTTGTATAGAGCATAGGTATATGACAACTCCACAGCTAGAGAGGAAGAAGGTATTTTTATTTCATTTCATTTATTTATTTAACGTCTATCCTATTCAGTTATAAAAACTGATTTACAAAGGAGGACAACTAAATAAATCTAATTACATAGATGCAGACACAACAATGAACTACATTTAAGTAAATATTTAAATAGTTATATTACAACAACAATGCATTAAACCTCAACAATTTTGGTAACAAATAAAAATGATATTAAATGTAATTAATACATGAATCACACATAAAAAAGGGTGGGGAATGAAGGAGAAAAGAAAAAGAAAAAGAAAAAGAAAAAGAAAAAGAAAAAGAAAAAGAAAAAGAAAAAGAAAAAGAAAAAGAAAAAGAAAAAGAAAAAGAAAAAGAAAAAGAAAAAGAAAAAGAAAAAGAAAAAGAAAAAGAAAAAGAAAAAGAAAAAGAAATAGAAATAAAGAAAGGAAAGGAAAAAAGAAATTTGATTTGTTTTTATTTTATAAAGGGGATTTTATTTATTTTTTAAACAAAGATCACTTTGCGTTGTAAACATTAGTATATGTAATGCTAATTAATTGTTCTGGGAAATACATGCACCGCAAATAAGGGATAAAGTAAAGGGTAGTGTCCTCTTTTTGTCAGTCGGTACAACTAAGAGTTTTGTACCGACAGACGAAACAATTCGTGTACCGACTGTTATTTCAGAAATCTACTTAACCCTATATTGAGGTGGAAGCCAAAGGTGATTTGAAACAAAATATAAATGAGGTTTGTACATCTTTTACTTAAAAATATGTTTTAATTGTCTACGTTTTATCTCCACCATAAAAAGTGTATATTGTATTTTTAAGAAAAGATTTTTTACTTGTAGTCGGAGAATAAAGAATGGATTATTTATTATTGTTAATGCTCACATTCCAACGGCAGTGTTGGCTCGAGCGCTAAGCGCGCGACTCTGAATCGGGAGGTCCCGGGTTCAAATCCCGTCCAAACCCGCAATCATGACCGAAGGTTTTTCTCGAGATTTTGCTTAGCCTATAATGCGAATGCAAAGGATTTAATCCTCTTAAACAGCCCTTGTACATCCCTTCACAATCCGCAACATACCTAGATAGACAACCGAAGAGAGCATGAATTGCACCCTGGGCCAGCTTCTCACGAAAAATATTTTTTTATATTTACGTTCCATTTATCTGGAACGTTTGTTCTGTTGTGGTTTATGAATAAATCAATCAAAGGGAAATCAGTGTTGAAATTGATGAACTTTGAATTCTTTGTTTGAATCAATATTCAACAAGCAAAGAGACACGTTCAATAAATCAAATAACAATGAAGTGTTTTTAGAAGTGCTGGTGTTAAACACGTTATTTTTACGTTTCTCTACGCGCTGTCAATCAATCAGTTAGTGTGGTGAGGCCGGCCGGCTGGTTATGGGTTTAGTATAACAAGGTTGTGGTTAGTGCTAATTATGCAGGCTCATCTCTGTGGGCTGGCGCGGTTTAGAATGATTTACGGGTTATCAAAGACTATCATGTTATCACCGTGTGGTTTGACCTGTCAGCAGGGAATACTTAACTCGAGGTAAGCACTGGTATCATGATGCTCTAACGCGCACGCACACGCAATCACTGACACGCAACGTAAGGCTGGGCTGCAAATATCTAGAGTTGAGATGTAGTCTGAGCTAGTAGTACACAAACTACACTAAGATTTTTTTTAAATTAACACATTACGAATATTTACGTTTAAAACTATGTAATTCTTGTTTATGATTATGTTACATCCATTAAATATCTATCTTTTTATGTATCTAAATGTTAAAATATATATTTTAATGTCAATACATTATTTTTAATACACACGGGTAATAACTGAAAGAGTTTCTTTGAACTAATAGCATATTGAAGATGTTTTATTTTTAGGATGCGAAACTCTGCTATAACAATCACTATTTTGTTTGTCCGTCCGTGTGTGTGACACGTCCCACAATGATAAACGAACAGGACCTCCGATTGACCTGCGTTTTTGGTTGACATTGCCATTTAAACAAGTTGTTTACATATTGAGCTTTCTTTGTCTTGTTTAATACTTTTTCGATGAGTTTAGTTTGTTTGAGAAAATTTACTGTGGATTTTGAAGGCAAGCACGAGTCGGAAATACACAAAGTAGGGAGCGAAGCTCATTAATCAACAGATTGTTGTAAAATAACACAAAATGTAAATGTTATATGAATTGAAATCAATGGTAGAGATTCCGATACCAAAAATGCCTCTTTAAAATATTCTAGACTCATCTTTTAACCCCAAAACTTACCAAAAACATTATGTATCGTCTTTGTTGAAGGGCAATGTAAAAAAAAAAGCTTCTCAATCGTAGGTCATGTTCGGTTTTTATCGTGAGACGTGACACATGCGCACAGACGGACGGACAGACAGCCAGCCAGACAGACAGACAGACAGACAGACAGACAGACAGACAGACAGACAGACAGAAAGTAGAGTGATGGATATAGGGGAGCTTCGCCCCTTTGGGAAACATGGAAGGGGTCAGGTAGTCTGGCAAAGTTTCTTTCTACCCGGTCCATGTCTAGCTGACAGCTACCGTGGAACCAGGGCTTATCAGAGTAACCACATATTAACCCCATCCCCTACGCAAGTTTTACGCCGTGTTTTGTTTGTATTCAGAGCTAGGTAAACAACGCTAGGCGTCGCAACTTTTTAATTAATGTTGTGACAAGTTGGCTGTTCTGTAATTCGCCGAGACAGCCTGTCATAAGTTTTTATCACGTGTTGCTGCAGCAGAAATATCACCCACTTCGAGATGGATTGTGGCAAACCTTTGTTTCGAATAAAACTTCATTTCACATAATGTGATTATATCATTAACACTCCCGAATGAACAAATAATAATAAACTTTAAATTAGATTTTTAAATGCTTCTTAAAAATAAATATAATAACCCCTCTTCTTCCCTTTTATTTCTTATTATGAGTTTTTATCACGTGTTGCTGCAGCAGAAATATCACCCACTTAGAGATGGATTGTGGCAAACTTTTGTTTCGAATAAAACTTCATTTCACATAATGTGAATATATCACTAACACTCCCGAATGAATAAATAACAATCAACTTTAAATTAGATTTTTAAATGTTTCTTGTAAAAAAAAAAAATCTTCTTCTTCCCTTTTATTTCTTATTAACGTTGCGTTATAGTTATATCTGAGTTTAACGTTACCAAAGAAGACTAAATGTTGAAAAGGCATACATATGCCAAGTATTTGTTGAACATTATACTGAAGTTAAGAAAGTGTAGTTCTCTGTCCGTCCGTCTGTGCGTGTGTCACGTCTCATGATCAACCCTCCAATTGAAACGCCTGTTTAGATTTGAACAGTTTGGATAGAGACAGGGCATCCATTTATAAGAAGTAACTTTAATCTGTTCTCCACCTATGATCGACGATGAGACCTTCTTTGCTGTTAATCTGTTAATTCATTAGCTTCGCTCCCTTTTTTGAGTATTCCCGTACCCGTTCTTGATATTAAAAATAAAACCACACCATTTTCAAAAAAAAAAGGAACCGTGCTTAATAATAAATTGATTTTTTTAAGTTCATTAAATTAATCAAATCAAATATTCTATTTCACATGTTAAATGCTAAATAAACAAAACGCGGTCTTCCGAAGAGTTTGATTACTATCTGGTTTGGTACTCGTAAAGAAGTTAATACAAGAATAAACATCTAAACGCCATTGTGTAGTACTGAGCATAAGTCTCACGACGACGTTTCGCTCACAAACCACTGATTTATCCCTCACGAGCAGAATAAAGCAACGCCTTTTATTGTTTGACATAACGCGTGTGAAAAGCCTCGAGTAAATCACGTTGTTAGTGAGGACTCTACATAGAATGGACCACGCGGCTCATACCGGGAAATATACGGATGTTGCAAGACGGATTGACTGGGGTATATACACAACATTACACATTGACGGAAACAGGCGGGTGGGGTTATTATGGAAAGTCATTCAATAATAATTGACACAGAAAAGTTATGTTAAGAGGAAATAGGACACATTTGGAAGTTGGTTTGGTTTATTTGGATTAAGGACGCGTCAACCGTTAGGTCATAATGCACCACTCTAGCCTAAGGGGGGTGGGGAGGAGGGGCCCATGCTGGTCAGAACCAGCCACGGTTAAGGGGAGGAAGGGGGGTTTCTCACGTCGCGGTCGTCATCGTCTTTGTCATCGTTCGTTGTGTCATTGTCATCGTCCTCGAGAAGGTCGTCAAGGGAAGGGGGCAAGGTCCCCGACGACAAATTTAATAGCTATTCCCTATGCCAGTAAGAATCTCACGTATATGAAACTTTACATAGATGTCAATAAAGCGTACAGGGACAGCCCTACAGTCGTAGATTATCAATATTTTATGTCAAATTATCCGAAATATGGTCAATTTTAGACTTTTCAACAAAATCCAAAATCCTGAAAATAAATCTATTTCATTTTTATTATTTAAAAGTACATTTCTTGGAAAGTGTTACTGTAGAGCCCTATATTTCCACGTCCGTGACAACTAGCTAATATCCCAAACATCTTTGCTGTCAGTCAAACAGAAACATGCTAAAACGCGAGGTCTATACGGTTTTGATGATGAATCGGTTGACAGGAATTTTTTTAAACGCTGCAAAGTATACATTTTAGTAAAAGAAGGTTTTCCTATACCAATTAAGAATTATTTCGAATTGTATTCTAACGTTTT
Organism: Sweltsa coloradensis; assembly: GCA_024449915.1. Classification (NCBI taxonomy): domain Eukaryota; kingdom Metazoa; phylum Arthropoda; class Insecta; order Plecoptera; family Chloroperlidae; genus Sweltsa; species Sweltsa coloradensis. Next base: position 627,804 of record JAMZAV010000120.1, read on the forward strand.
AATTAAATAAATTTAATTGTATTAATTTTAAATGCACCTTTTTGTAATGATTTCTCATATCAACTTGCAAGTGAGAGATGCCCCCCAACATTTAGGGTTTTTATGGAAAGAAAAGGGATACACATTTATAAATTTGCCCAAAATTAAAACTATAGATTCTAGAGTGAAATCCAATTTATTGCGCTGCTAACCAACTATTGTTAGGTGACCACAAGGATCCAGCTTATAAAACGAAATAAAGAAACAATATCTTAAAACTATTAACTAGTTAATATTTAATACAATATAGAAGTTAAAAAATCCATCCCGACCGGGGTTCGAACCCGGGTCTCCCTCATTCCAGGTAGACGCCTTAGCCAACTAGAACAATTCCACCTACGGGAGTGTTTCCCGATTAACCAAATCAAGAAATATCAACAAGTTGAAGTTAATTAAAAGATAGTAAAGGTATAAAACTATTTCATATTTAAATTGAAACAACGTTCCGAAAACTATTAATCATGTGTGTCGTAACAAACAAAAATCATATAAAAAACATTAAAACAAACAAGACCATAAACGTTACCCTTGGAAGTTGCAAGATATTTTTGAAAAATAATATATTATTATTATTAACATGGAATGACGTAATGACATATGTAATTCGACATAACAAATATTAATAAATTTCACACAATATTTCGGCTACTCAACAGTAAGTCCAAATAAGTGTTAAACTTAAATCATTTCAACCAGTCAAGAAGAATGTGGCTTTAATAAGTTACAAGTTGTTATACAAATTAAACTTATAATGGACAGTTCTTCAAGTGTGATTTTGTACCGTTTCGTAGTTGTTTCACATTCATTTTTTGAATTTGTCAGTAATTAATATCAACTGAACAAAAATGTGTTTAATCAAATTATAGATAGGCCTACTATGGAAAATAAAATAAAAAATGATTGGAAAACCTTAGTTTTAAATTAAAAGATTGTGCTTTGTAGCATCTTCTCACAAAACGCCAATTTCACGTACCTCTATACTTATGACCAAGACCACCTTTTGCTTTCTCCAGGGTCAGCTTATCTCTCTATTTGGTAATAGCGTCCACTGCGTTAATAGCCATCACCGGGCTAATCACACCTCTATCACTTGTATTCCCCGTGGCATAAGCCCCGACCGGAATACCTCATGTTAACACACAATCAATTGAATCCCCACGCGCTCCAAGCCACGCCCCTATAATTCTCTGGCCGCGCGACCGGCCGGTCAACCGCGCGATAGTCGTTCAGTTACTCAACTAACAGATGGATCTTAGTCACGTTCTTGGGCGATAGTCGTTCAGTTACTCAACTAACAGATGGATCTTAGTCACGTTCTTGGGCGATAGTCGTTCAGTTACTCAACTAACAGATGGATCTTAGTCACGTTCTTGGGCGATAGTTGTTCAGATACTCAACTAACAGATGGATCTTAGTCACGTTCTTGGGAGATAGTCGTTCAGTTACTCAACTAACAGATGGATCTTAGTCACGTTCTTGGGTAGTTTCAGTACTAACTAACAGATAAAACAGCCGTTTTGGGCGATAGTGTTGTTCAGTTACTCAGCATTTTTCTCTCAACTAAGATGGATCAAAGTCACGTTCTTGGGCGATATCGTTCAGTTGCCTGAACTAACCAGATAGTATAGGAAAGCCAAGTCGTTGCATGGCGACGGTATTGAGCCAGTTTTGCGTACCCGATTGCTATTCCCTTTCTTCCCCCTATACCAAGAAGCTTCCCCTAGCTCTTTTTTTGGTAGCTAGACAGAGTGGCATTATAACCTTTTCATACTCGCACTATACAACTAACTCAAAACGCTTTTAGTTATATCTAATCTTAGTCGGAATTAAACCTTAGTGCAAATGTTCCCCCTACGGTCTCAAACTCATGACAAATCATTCGTTAAAAATGACTTTCGGCTTTTTCTATACTATGGAAACAGCCTTGATAACGCAATGTGTAAGACCAAAGGTTTCAAATCCCGGTGGGAAAGAATCTTTTTCAGTTCTGATAAATGTTATAAAACATCGTTGTGATGCTACAATACTTGGTAAACATAGCCAGTGAAATACGAGAAAGATGCAAGGTGTTCTTAATCTTCCCAGCGGAATTTAAGACACTTGGCAGTGTTCAGATTCTCACTAACTCAAACCATGTCTTTTAGTTCGCATACATCTTACTTCGTCGATTGTCAATCACAACCGAACAAACAATTATTCGATAAAATGACATTACTCAAGAACAAGCATTTTAGTAATTACGTGAATACCTCAATTTCAACATTTCAATTTTTATTTTATAGGTTTAAGTGCAACAATTTTGTCATTTGTTGTAGTTAGTTCAACTAACGGATGTCTTGTCACAATTTCGGTCGATCTGTCGGTCGTTCTCAACCGATGGACTTGAGACATTTCATTTGACGATATCTTAACAAAAAAAATTTAATAACGTAAGGCCACGATCTTTTGCGATTAGTCCTTCAGTACTCAACTAACAAATAGCTCTAAGTCACATTCTTGTGCGATAGTCGTTCAGTTACTCAACTAACAAATAGCTCTAAGTCACATTCTTGTGCGATAGTCGTTCAGTTACTCAACTAACAGATGGATCTTAGTCACATTCTTGGCGATAGTTGTTCAGATACTCAACTAACAGATGGATCTTAGTCACGTTCTTGGGTGATAGTCGTTCAGTGACTGAACTAACAGATACTATAGGAAAACGCCAAGTCGTTGCTAGGCGAGTGAGTGAGCCATTTGTTGAGTACCCGGTAACATTCCCTTTCTTCCCCCTACCTAAGGCTTCCCTAGCCTATCATAGGCTAGCTAGACAGAGTGGCGCATTATCGCCTTTCAGTTAACGCGCCCTTATACCAACTAAACTCAAAACCCTGTTATTTATATCTATATTATTATTATCAAACTTAAATGCAAATGTTCCCCGGTACTCAACTCATGACTAACTCAGTCGTCTAACAACGACTTTGGCGTTTTCCTAGTCTAGTCGGCAAAGGCGCCTTGATACCCGAAATGTGTAAGACCTAGGTTCAAACCCCCGGTCGGAAAAGATTTTTTCATTTCTGGATTAAAATATTATAAAACATGTTTTGAAATGCATACAATACTATGGAAAACATAGCCAGTACGAAATACGAGTAAAGATTGCAAGGTTTACTCAATCTTCCAGCGGAATTTAGAGAACCTTGAGCGTGCAAGATTCGATACACCTTGGGCACTCCTACGCATGTCATCACAACCCGACAAAAATTATTCGATAAAAATGACTTCTTCAAGAACGAAAGCATTGTTGTTAAAATAAAACCTACACATTTCAAGCATATTTTTCAATTTATTATTTCTTATAGGTTGAAATCGCAACGAATTTTGATCATTTTGTTAGTAGTTCTCAGTTAACTGGTCACGGATGTCTGTTTAAAATTTCAGCTCGATCTGTTTGGTCGTTCGGCCGTATGGGACTGGACAGACATTTAACATTTAACATTTAACAAACGGAGAAATTAATCACGACGAAGGCCCGATCGAGTTGCGTTGTAGTCCTCATGCACTGCGCTCACTCGTCTAATTAATCTAAGTCACACTCTTGTGCGATTGTCGTTCAGTTACTCCCCAAACTAACAAATAGCCTTCCCCAAAAAGTCTTCACATTCTTTGTGTCGCGTATTAAGGGAGTCGTTCAGTTACTCAATAACAGTTAGTCACATTCTTGTCAATCTTGTCTAGTCGTTTCAACTAACAAATAGCTCTAAGTCATTTTGTGCGTAGTGTTCAGTTACTCAACTAAAACTAGATCTTAGTCAAGTTGTTCAGTTCATAACGAATCAGTTACTCAATTAACATATCTAATCATTCTCACTAACAGACGTTCTAGTTACTCAACTAAGTCGTCTAGTCACTTCTGACATAGTCTTCAGTTACTCAACTAACAAATAGCTTAATCAACATAATGTCGATAGTCGTTCAGTTACATAACTCAAATTACTCAATACAATCTTGTGCAATTCTTGTCGTACTCAGTTACTCAACTAACAGATAGATCTTAGTCAATTCTTTGCGTAGTCGTCCAGTAGTAATCAGTATAACTTAACAAATTCTTGCTAAGTCCATTCCTTGTACTCAATAGTACGGTATCTTATCAATAACATGTCTTAGTCAATTTGTCGATAGTCGTTCAGTTACTCAACTAACAAAGACTTAGTCACATTCTTGTGCGATAGTCGTTCAGTTACTCTAACTAACAATACTCTTAGGTCATCTTGTTCTAGTCGAAAATCGTGATCAAGTACTTCAACGCAAAGTGTTCTTAAGCTCACAATTTGATCTTAGTCACGTTTCAGTTACTCAACTAACGTGGATCTAAGATCCATTAGCCTCGTTCGTGGCATTTCTAGTTTTCATTACTAAACAGATGGATCTTAGTCACAGTTCTTAGTGATAGTCGTTCAGTTACTCAAACTAACAGATGGATCTTAGTCCGTTCTTGGCGATGTGTCAGATCTCACTAAGTAACTAACAGATGGATCTTAGTAGCATTCTTGTGCGATATCGTCCAGTTACTAATCAGATTGGGCTTAGTCAATTTTGGATATCATATCAGGATCTATCAACAGATGGATATATTCATTCTTGGCAATAGTGTTCGTTACTATAAAAGTTCTTGGCAAGTCTTTACGCGAATAGTTGTTCTAGTACTACTAAAGATGGATCTAAGTCCACGTTCTGGCATAGTTGTTCAGTTCACTTTGACAAAGGATCTTAGTTACTCACTTACAGTAGATAGGAAAATTGCCAGTTCTAACTAAGCGAGTGTGAAGCAGTGTTCTTGGGATAGTTGTTCAGTACTAAACATCCCTGGTCTTCGTCACGTTCCCAAGTGATAGTTGTCGTACAGGGCATTACGCTTCATAAGCGCCTTATCACTTACTCAAACTGTTATTTATACTATAACTAAAATGAACTTAATGTCAAATGTTCCTGGCATAGTATCAGTTCATAAACAACTGGATCTTATCACGTTCAAAGGGCCTTATACCGTAATCTAAAACAGATGGAATCCTTGAAAGATTTTTGCATTTCTGGATTAAAATATTATAAAACATGTTTTGAAATGCATACAATACTATGGTAAACATAGCCAGTACGAAATACGAGTAAAGATTGCAAGGTTTACTCAATCTTCCAGCGGAATTTAGAGAACCTTGAGCGTGCAAGATTCGATACACCTTGGGCACTCCTACGCATGTCATTACAACCCGACAAAAATTATTCGATAAAAATTACTTCTTCAAGAACAAAAGCATTGTTGTGAAACCTACACATTGCAAGCATATTTTTCAATTTATTATTTCTTATAGGTTTAAATCCCAACGGATTTTGCTCATTTTGTTATCAGTTCTCAGTCAACTGGTAACGGATGTCTGTTTTAAAATTTCGGCTCGATCTGTTTTGGTCGTTCGGCCGTATGGGACTGGACAGACATTTAACATTTAACATTTAACAAACGGAGAAATTAATCACGACGAAGGCCCGATCGAGTTGCGTTGTAGTCCTCATGCACTGCGCTCACTCGTCTAATTAATCTAAGTCACACTCTTGTGCGATAGTCGTTCAGTTACTCAACTAACAAATAGATCTTAGTCACATTCTTGGGCGATAGTCGTTCAGTTACTCAACTAACAGATGGATCTTAGTCACATTCTTGGGCGATAGTCGTTCAGTTACTCAACTAACAAATAGCTCTAAGTCACAGTTCTTGTGCGATAGTCGTTCAGTTACTCAACTAACAAATAGCTCTAAGTCACATTCTTGTGCGATAGTCGTCCAGTTACTCAACTAACAAATAGCTCTAAGTCACATTCTTGTGCGATAGTCGTTCAGTTACTCAACTAACAGATGGATCTAAGTCACATTCTTGTGCGATGACGCTTAGCAATAATATTTCAATTACATACTTAATTGGTGCTATAGTTTCAGTCTTATTTAATGTTGCACGTCGTTGTATATTTTGTTGTATTTTTGTTTAGAATGTAGTATTATTGCCATCACAGAAAATATTATGCTCAATGTTATAAATGTGAATATAATGACAACTAATTAGATTAGACATTTCCTTTTGTGGTTGTATTATTTATTAAACTTAAACGATGCCAAATTAATGTAAAATTATTTGTTATTTAAAATAACATTCTGTTATTGTATCAATTCTGGGTCTTCAAAGGTCGTTCTTGTGGCCCTAACTTAATTTATTTTGTAATTGTATGTATTTATTTATCTTCACTCAAGTAGCCCCGGATGTTCTGTGATTAGTCTTCCGCCAGAAATATATTAACGACGACAGTAGAATCATATCAAAACACATCCTTGTATCAGAATATTGTTTTAAAATACCATAATAATTATAATAGAAAACGTTTGAAATTTGGTGGAGGTGCCGGGTCCACGATATTTTATTTCCTATCCAAATTTATTAATATCAAGTAAAATGCTTTGTTTTATAAGTGTTAAATTTACAAATTCGTGTTATGGTTCTGTAATGTAATCTACTAGCAATAACATGTCGTTGCTTACGTTTTCACGGATATGTTGTAACATCATTCATATTTCGTTATTTTATTAATCCCAATAAAATTGTAGTTCTGCCTACGTTTAACAGTTTTCAACCTTGAAAATTACCAATGCGAGCTTTCCGAAACGAAGTTATTGGTTTTATTATATTATACAGGGCCGCTTCTCGAACGCTTTTTTTTTGTCGCATTGATGGATAAGCTTTTGTTTGAAATATTTCTGTCCAATGGTTACGTCAGAGACGACCCAAATATCACGAAAATATCGTATAAAAAATCGGGGGAAAATCGTAAAAGTACGATTTCTATGAGAAATATTTCTTCAAATGTCTCTAAAATCAAAACATATATAATTTCAGTGATTTTAAACGTTCCCGTAAAGTTTTATCAAGATCGGAGAGCAGTTTGCCCGGTCGCGGGCCAAAATATCACGAAATTATCTCATTAAAAATCGAAAAAATCGTTAAAGTACGATAATCATAAGAAATATTTGATCGATTGTCCCCTCCAATTTTCATCAATATCGCATATGCCGTTTACCCGGTAGAGCGCGAACAAACCGACAGAAAAACAAACAAAAAACAAAAAAACAAAAAAAACACTCGAGCTAACTTTTTTGGGTTGTCAGTGAAATTGAAGTCTTCGCTTCGCTCATCCAATCAAGTTTTTATATAATAAAAAGGGCACTGAGTTACAATATATTTGCCAACATGTATACGTTATGTGCTCAGAATTCAAGTCGTGAAATAATTGGGTACATTTTTCCATTGATTGTTAAGTTTTTGGTCAGCTCTGAACTCTCTGGTAGTTTAGTTTTATTTACAAGTCGCAAGTGCTGATAGTTCTTAGCCGAGTCCGTTCCATTAAACAATCTCTATCTCCGAGACAATTCCATTGATAGGCAAAACATGTGTCGACCGTCATCGTAACGCGACCACTTGAAAGCCCATCAGCAGCTTCTTATCCAGTCTTAGCCCATGAGCTGTTGGCAGCCGGCCAAGTGAGATCCACCCTACTCCTACCCTACTGGCGTGGACTAGCAGACGGACGGATGACAGCGGGGATCTTTAGACGATCGCGAGTGCTTTACGAGTATTCAAATGCCGTGAGAGGGGGTGTTTTTTTTTTCTTAAGAGTTTGATCAAGACGAGATATAAATGTGTACTTTCTTTAAGATGTCTCAAGCTTTTGTCCGTGTTCAATGTAGAATTCCGTTCCACGCTGGCTTTTTTAAATTTACTTTTATCATTTCATTCAATGTGAAATACTAGTATTACCTTAATGTTTTCACCTGTATAGTCAACTCAATTAGCCATAAAAACCTCACGAAATTCCATTTGTTAATTCATAATGTTTACTTTTTTTCTGTTAATTATATTATTTTATCAATAATATTTGTAGATTTACAGAACACATATTGAATGAGCAAACAAATGTATTTGTCCGTTTTATATTTTATTTACTAGTTTTAATAATAGTTCTTTCTTACTACAGAAACGTTTTTCTATTAACAAGTTAAATTTTCTCGTAACCCGGCACCTCCACCAAAATACTTATCATTTACGTTTCTCAATTAAATTACGAACAAGTCCAAAAAATAACGGCTAGTTTTCAAACGCAATCACATAAATTTTTTAATAGTGTTTTTAATACTATCTTGACTGATAACCACAATTATATAATATGATGGTATTTGTGTTTGACAAATTAGTATTACTATTCGCTAATGTTCTAATAGAATGTTGATATGTCATATATTTTATTTTGATAGTTGATGTATAATTATATTCTGTTTGCTATTTGTGCTGTACTCTCCATGAATAAATACCAAATGCAAAGTATACTACTTTTTAAAACTTTAACGGTATAAATAAAAACGAATCAAGTAAATATTCCCATAACTATGTAATAGTATCACAATTAAAAGTTTTCTAGGTCATAAAAAAAGTTCATTCCTGTGTCTATAAATAACAAGTTAAGTTTAAGGCTTAGATTTAATAGTAATTATCACGTAAAGTTACAACCTATATATTAAAAAAACAAATTAAAGTTTAATGCTTAGATTAAAATTAGTAATTCAGCGTAAATTATTAGCCTTCCCGTTATAACTCATTTGCTTTATCTTATTGTTTTACGAATTACTTTTTTAAAATGGAAATACTAACCATAATATCAACTTAGTAATTTAAAACACAATTAAAAGGGTAATTAAATCACTTTAAATATAAGCATAACTATGATTCCAAACGTACTCACAAGCATTCACAGGACTCACTACGCCAAGCGGCATCTATCACAATATCAACCCCCGTAACGCGTGACCCACTGTGAACGCCCCCTATATCAGAGCCGGCGACCGGGAGGGGTGGGGGGACCGATGTAAAACAGGGTTGTCATATCGTCGTTGTCAGTGTTCTCGTACGCGAGGGAGCCCCGGGATCGGCCAGCAATGTGGCAATACGTAATATCGGGTGACAGGCTGGATGGATAGTAAACTGAGATCCCGAGATAAAAGTCAGGCGACAGCTGGTCTATATTGTTTTCAAGAGATCGTCGTTCTTCTATGGGGGTGCAGACGCCTTTTCTGTTCGCAAGAAACGTTTGATAACGGAAATCATTCATAGATTTTTTTATCGTATGTGTAAAAATATTGAACATATAATCACATAGAATATCTATAAAATAATGTTTATAACTAATTTAGTTTTTGCGTTTTCTGTAAACGTAAAGTCTTCTTTATGTTGTGTATTTGTTTGCCGTTCATCATATTTAGTTGTTCATTTTTTGTGAGCACAATACATTGCAATAGAATAACATAATTGCTCACAAAATCATAATCAGTAATTAAACATATTTTTTAATAAACATATTACTTTATTATCGTATATTTATTTAAAGCTGATAAAGTCACTTTAAAAAATATATAATTTAAAGGTGAATAAAATTATTCGATTTAATTGATGGATCAAAGCACAGTTAAAAATTAAAATTTAACAAACACGCAATAATAGAAATTGATATACAAAACTGAGATTTGCAGTTACACAGATACATCGTTTAAGATTTTTTTGTGAATCAAGTCAGCTTTATGAATAGTATACCAACCCTAGTCAATTACTATTGTTAATGCTTCAATGATGCACCGTTAAAATATAGCACTTAGGTTGATTACGATGGTGAATCTAGTCCTCTGCAATCGTTGTGGACACATGTGCACCTGGATGTGTTAATTATTAAACAATCGCCAGCTAGATCACTAATTTGTATCCCTCTGGTTATCTGTGTCCATTTGGTTCTTTTTTGCTCGAGCTACTCATCATCAAACCAATGATTATTCAATTCTACTCTATTATTCTGTCATTACTACACGAGTTCTGTGTATTTGGAACTCACCGCCTCTCCAGAGAGTTTGGACGAGAGAGAGAGAGAGAGTCCAACAAGCAACAACCCAGCGGTATTACCTGGAAGCAAGAATATACACGTTAGATACCATTTTACACAATTTTGGGATTATACAGATTTTGTATTCATTATTTTACCATTTAGTTGGTTGAAAGATTTTAATCTGAGTACTTTACCTAGAAAAAAAGAGTTCGCTTGTTTTTTTTTTTTAAATTTGTATTTTTTGTTCGCTCTCTACCGGACAAACGGCTAATCCGATCTCGATACATTTTCAGGGAACTTTCGAAATCTCTTTACATTGACCTTCTCGTTCCTGGGTACGCTCGAAAAAATACTACTCACGAAAACCATATTTTAACGACCTTAAAAAATGCATTGTCTGATTATTCGCTCTTTACCTGCCAAACGGTTAATCAGATTTCGATGAAATTTTGAAGAAACCTTCATTTCATTTAAACCCAGATATGCCATGAATTTTCGTGCAATCAAATTAATGGTTCTAAATATAAACATCGTATTTAAATGATTTTTTAAATATTTTGTGTACAATTTTGTTTTCTGCTTGTTAGCTATTTAATGGAATAGAATAGAATAACTTTATTCAACTTGACGTGCACAATGCTACACGTATAATTCCCGAAGGAGAAGGTGAATAGACAGGTAACATTAAAAGTATTAAGAAACAATAAGTACAAGAAAAAGTAATATTTTTAGTAGTAAAATAATGTTGAAAATAAACATAATTCAATGTTGCATAACATAGTTTCATAACATAACATAAGTTGCATAACATAATTTCTGAATTGTAGTAAATAATAACAATTACACCTACGGGAGTGTTTCCCGACTAACCAAATCGAGAAATAAACCCTCGCTCATACCTGCGTAAAGGTAATGACATTATAATTAATGTTTGGTGGTCAGTTCAAAGGCAGCAGATATTCGTTGCAGTACTGTTCCATCCATTCAGATGTATAATGCAACTACAATTCAGAGCTTAAAATGTACCCGTCCTGATGGTCTAGTGGTTAAGACGCTCATCTGGAATGCGGGAGACCCGTGGTTCGAATCCCGGTTGGGGCGGACTTTTTTAATTTCTGAATTGTAATAAATAATAATTGATTTATAACATAGTTTAAGTAATTTATTCGATTTAACATGATAAATGGATTAATTTAAATAGTATATACATTACTTAGATTACATTTAGGCAGAGAGGTATTCATGGAGCGAGTAGACACTTTTAGATTAAGAAATGATTTCATGTTAGACTTTAAAGCTGAAATGGAGGGAGAGACATTACAACTACACCGATAATGATATTAGCTCGTTGAAATATTGACTTTTTAGCTGACCACGTTTTGCGGCGCAACCAAACATATTTCTTATGAAAATCGCACCTTTGTGATTTTGTCACATGGAAAAGCGGGAGATAGGCCATACACTTTTATTTATCAACCACGAAGTGGCCTAGCATTTAAACAAATAGATGTTCATTTATTATCGTATTTAACTAATAGTAGTGTAGTTTAAGGTTGAACTCTGGCAGTATGTTACTGTACGTAAATAACATGCTATGTTTAACAGCGTCTTAGTTTGGATAACTTGTTTAGTATTTTAAATTATGTGCGGCACAGATACTTGCACACTTTTGTAAAAGTTCTCAAATTCTTGTATTTTTAATAGAGGTATTAATAATTTTAAAGTATCTAAAGGTGCGGTTCTAACTTTGACACTCTTCAGACTTGTTACATATTTTATAAGAGTAAAACACTTCGCCTTACTAGCCAAAAGCAACTTTTTAAACCTTAAACCTGAATTCATAATTCCCTTCTTCGCTAGCATAAAATTAGTTATACATTTTGCTCTGTAAAACTGTGCTCTCAATTGAGTATTTTTGGGGGGCCGACTAGTTAATTGGACAGTGTTAAAGACCTAGAAATCTGATGAATTTACAATATTTAAAAATAATAAAAACGGTGATCATTGAGAATTGTTTGTATAATTTCAAATTTAACAAGATTGTGATTAGTCGTAATTTCTTGTTTATACTCATTTGATAGTCACCTGTTTACAAAGTTGTAAAGATTTCGTATTGATTTGCATATCAATTTCTTTCTTACTATTTTATTATTTGTTTGATAGTACTTAAATATGCCGGTATCTAGCTGGTCAGGCTTAGCACGTCGACGGTGTCGGCGCCTACAGGGTGATTATTATTATGTATTTATTCAAAAACAGACATAAACTTTGCAATTTGCTTTGAATATTGTAGTAAACATGTAGGAATTACTCAAATTATTATCATAAAGATAAGTTTAAAAGTGTAAAATAACCTTAAGGGTTACAGAAATTTAGAAATTTTAAGACATAATTATTTGTATATAAATATATATGATTGAACAGCAAATTATATATTAGAGATATTAGAGATATAATTATATACAACAGGATAGAAAGTAAATGAACACTATTTTATACTCTTCATTTGTTTCCTTGGTACCTATACAATAAGAAAGATTTCATTTTCTCTTGACTTTCTTAAATGTGGAATGCTTTAAATTTTATGTCCTCCACTGAAAAATCAGTTATGTGACTGAGTGGGTCGACTCTAAATTCGACTTTATTTATTTAATTATTTATTAATTAATTAATTATATTTATTTATTTATTTATTTATTTATTTATTTATTTATTTATTTATTTATTTATCTATCTATTTATTTATTAATTTATTAAAGCTTCACTATATGTTGTACTTTTCTGTCCGTTAAGCTGTCCGTCCGTCTGTGCTTGTTTCACTTCTCAAAATAATTAACGAACATGACCTCCAACTTACAGTTTTTTTTTACATTGCCCTACAAATGTTTCTTAATCTATTCCTTCTTATTTATTTATTTAAGTTGTCAATTTTGTCTACTCGGCACCTCCACCAAGAGTTTTTTATTCTGGCAAAGTATTACATTTTTGTTTTTTTCTTCGAAAATTCGATGGTAGCTTCGCTTCATTCATTTTGATATTATATTGTTGTAAAATAAAACATGGCAAAAGAATTATTTACATTATACAAACGGAAGACATTAATCTTCAACTCAAACACTTGTAGCCCTTAGCGAAATAAAACTAGCGATGATGTAAGCCATAAAGTTGCGCCGGGAATGAAAACACTGAATGGTAATACATAACTGATAAATTGCTGTGTACTATGGAAAGTGTTTCTTGCTATGTTTCTATGAGTTATGTCTCGTTTATACCGGGATTTCAAGACGATAAATGTTTTGATGTTGATAAACTGGCAAGAGTCGTAGAAAGTAAAACGTCAAACAAAATGAGATGTGTAATCAAATTGCGAATATTGGATTCGTCGTTTTTAAAGACATTATAAACAAGTTGTTTGATTGATAAAATATAAACATTTTAGAAGCGACGAGATTGAAAATAGAGAAACGTGGGAAGACCGATGGATTAGTGGTTGGAGAGAGATGTGTCATTGAAGGAGGTAGAATTGAGAAGACGGCGGGAAGATAATTGGATGAGCGTAGCAAACGAAGCGAACATTCAATTCTGTTACACTGGAGAAAAAAATCCGGATTTTTTTTGTATCTTTGTGTGTCTGTTAACACGATTCCGGCTAAACCGATACTCCAATTGCGAAGAAATTTTCTGGAAACCTTCGAAATCTCTTATCTTAGAACTGCTACGTTTTTGAGCGCAATCTAAAAATTATCTCTCATGAAAATCGCAATTTTACGATTTGTTTTTTATTTTAAAAAATTATCATTTTTTCGTTTTTAAATTAAAAAAAATTCGACTAAGTATTGATTTTTTCACAGAACAACAGAAAATCTATATAACACATGGCAGCTCAATGCACCAATTACGCTCATCCAACAACGCGCCCGAAAAAGCGTTTGCGAAGCTTCCTAGTATAATACATTGAAGGACTGAATAAACAAGCAGCAAAATATAGAATAAGTTTTTTTTTGTTTTATTGGTTTAAGTGCGCGCTGAACGTTAGGTGATTACGCGCCTACAAGACGTGAAGAGACAGACCCATGCTGGACAGATCCAGTCACAGACTAGGAAGGAGTCGATGGCCAGAGCTTGCCTCTAGTGTCAGAGAGTGAAGTTCTCTTTGCGAGTTCGGTTGACTCTTGTCTTGCCTTTTACAATCGGTAAAGGAATTCAGTCCAAGTTTCGGATAAAAATGAAACTAAAGAAGTGGCGTCAATTCTGGCTACTTGACAACTAAGCAGGAGAAAATAGCCTGAATTACTTGAGCTTTTGCTCCCCCAAACTTAAAATATGAATTTATTTGGAAATTTATTTATTTATTTTATTGTTTTCCCATGTCATTACATTCAGCAACAAGAAACTGCGTCGATGCTACCAAATGTTTTGCTAAAACACTTAAAATCCATGAAGAAATCTCGCGCCGTGAATAGCCTTGCTGAAGCACAGAACTAACACGGTACATGTCATAGGTCCTGCCACAAGTGCTCCTTGCACAGAGAAGGGACATGACTCACTGGGCAGTCTTTGAGGGCGGGTGGCAGGTCGTTCCATGGGTGAACAACCCGGTTAGAAAAAGCACGTCGGCGAGCACTCCATTGGCCAGAGAGGGTTGGTGGTGGGTAAACTTTTAAAGTAAACCGTTCACCTATTGATTGGTTCTTATAAAGTGAAACGAATATCAACAATCAACAATAATAATTAACCCAAGAAAAACATTAAGCATGTCCCCTGCCGAAAGTGAGGTTATAACCCCCCCCCCTTTCCCCCTCGCTTACGAAGTCAAGTTTGGAAAGCTGAATGGCTGTGTCCGCCAGCTGACTAGCCCGCTCTCGCTTCACTTCGATCGATAGAGGGCGGTGGGGAACAGCTGAGCTCGGCGAGGGCGTGGTACATTCACAAGGCTGTGAGCTTCCTTTTTACGACTACAGTCAAGGTCTGTGGGTTCGGTGAACTTCGCGGCCGTTTCATCAATGAGACTTGAACCACTGGAATCTAGGCCTTAAGTTGTCTCCACTGCATACTTAAGTATCCATGTGTAGGCTACTTAAGTATGTGACTTAAGTAAGTTTATCACCGACAGGGTTGACTTGAGCGGTATGTGCGCGACTCTGATTCGTGAGGTCCCGTGTTCAAATCCCTTCGAGACCGGCAATCCTGACTCAAGGTTTTTCCCGATGTTTTCCTCAGTCGTTAATGCGAATGCAAGGGATTGAGTCCACTTAAAACAGCCCTCGGACATCGATTCCCAATTGTCCATACTCTAATATACCTGGTTAGATACCTGTCACAGCATTCAGACTTGTTTTGATGTTTCAACGTTTTTAACAGATTAAAAATGCTTGAAAATTGAATTTATTTTTTGTTTATTTTCATACACAATTTATAGAAAATTGCTATGATACGTGCCTTTCCATTTGATTCTTACTCAATTAAGTAAAGTATCAAACATAAAACTAAAAATGGATGAGAAAATTTAAATATGGTAACATGAGTATTTCTGCCTTCTATTATGTCGTCTACGAGTCAATAAATAAATTGAACAAATTATTATTTTAAATAACGTATTTTAAAATGCCAACGTGTAAGCGATTAGGGTGGATTGTGAAGACGAAACGTGCAGGTGAGCGTATCAGGTTTGAGTGGAGGGGACAAATAGGGGGTGACGGCTGATAAGGGGAGGGAATATCCTCAGGAGGGGAACGTCTCGGCTGGTTTCAAAACGTTTACCTCAAGAGTCAGGTGACGTCATAAACTCATAACTTATTAATATCACCTGGGAGCGAAACCTTGACAAATCGTGTTGGAAATGTTGGGAATTTTTTGCAAGTTGAATTTTGGAAACTTGTAGCCTTCAATCAAGTTTGTTTTACAAAATAATATCAAGATATTCGTGAAGTTATTTTGCAACTTGACAACATTTATTTCTTTGTAGTGTTTACATTAATTTAATGCTGTACTCTACTTAATAACATTTTCATTTACACCAACTGAATTAAATGTTATTAAAACGACGAAACAATTATTTTAGGATAGGTCAGGTAAATGATTGTGATTTGTAGGACTTAACACTACTAAAAATAAAACAGAGATTTCGATATTTCAAACGTAAAACAACCTACTTCATTAATGACATTTTAAAAAAATATGACAAACAGAATGGGCTTCAAAACACACACTACCATAATCTTTTTTCCTTTGTGTGTTGTGGATTATTATTAATTTCTTTTATTGGTACCAATAACAACTATACAACCACATATTACTTTTCTTTTTTGTTTTACTTAGATGGTAGTGTTTGTTTGTTTTGAAGCCCTTTCATCTTGTCATGTTTTTTCAACTGACATTAAATCTAATCGATTAACTTTTGAAATATTGTATTCTATGTATTATTTTGAGTAGGCCTAGTTTATAGTCCTACAAATCATGATCATAGAATAAATGTATCTAAATGTTTTGCATAATTTGTCTATCGTAAAATGATTAAAACATTCACCATGCATCGACTTTAGGAATCAAATCTCCTCTATGTACATCACTTTTATGTCCGTCCGTCTGTGGGTGTGTCACGTCTCACGATAAGAACCGAACTTGACATCCGGTTAACATAAACCTTTCTTAACATTATCCCTCAACAAGGATGATACAGAATGTTTTTGGTGACCCTGTTGTCAAAGTGCGTAACTAAAGATTTACCACAAGGAGAAACATCTTTGGAACCGGCACCTCCACCAAGAAAATAATTGTATATGCTGAAATGAAGTTGTTCTAATTTGTACATAATCTTGTTCTATTCATCACATTTACCTACATGTTAACCGTATTGTCTATTCTGTTTATTTTCTGTCTATTGTATATGCCATGTGATACTTGTACTGTTTGCAAATAAATACAACAACAACAAATAATTACGATAACTTCGCTTCCTATTTTGGGAACTTCCGAACCCGTGTTTGTTTACTTCATGCGTAGAAAATAATGCAGTTAATACCTACTCAAGTAATATGAAACTTTATAGACAAAATACATTAATCAATACAAATAATTAGGCATTTAACAATGGTCTTTTTATGTGTTATTCGAAGGAGTTATATTTCATGAACACTATAAGTTAATGAAATAACACATTTTCGTATTTAGAGTTTGCTTACTCAATTACATAACTCTGATACAATTTTTTTTAAACATAAAATGTTCAATTATTTGTGTTTTCAATAATTCCTACTGCTTTAACTTATTAATGCATGTTTGTGTTTTTCTAACCTGTGTTTGTCCATGGAGATAATTGTGTACGAGCGTTTGAATAAACGTGTTATATACACGAGTGGCACCCTAGCGGATTTCAGTTAAATGTGCGAGTCGGTGGTTTGGTTGGTATTCCTGGTTAATTACTGGCGTGGAGTTAAAACACAGTGTTTTATTCGAATTTAATTTGGCTTTTTTACTGTGTTAAAACATCAAAAGGTAAATGCCAGGTTGTGGAATGAAACAGATGAATGTATAAAAGAGAACTCGTTTTGCTGTGTTACAGACCGCAGTTGGAATGTTTTTGAAATTATATTAACATTAATTTTGTTTTAATAAACTTCGAATTATGTAGTACGAATTCATTTACGTACTGTTCCCCACTAGAACATTTCGGTCACAGATGTGTAAATTAAGTACAAAAGTCAAATGAAAAACTTTGTAACGTTAATTTTATAGGTACATAATTGATTTATTTTATGGAGTAAAAACAAACAATTCATAAAGGAAAGGTAAAATCTTGTCGTAATGATATTTATCGTTTACAAAATCGAATAGAAATGATTCCTACTACATTATGGGAGGAAGTGTCTGTTTTATAGTCATTGATCCTTCTAGAGATTTTGATTTTAATTCGAAACTCTAAAAGACGCTACTAATTATGAGTTTTTCAGTATCTACAATCTTGTTTTTCTATGTACGTATTTATATATTGTCTTTCTATCCCACTTTATAAGAAGAACCAACTAGGGTGTGTTTCGAAAGCATCTCTATATTTAATCTTTTATATTATGTATTATGATATTATGTATTCAAGTTTAAGAAATATATAAAAATATATTGAAAATTTCGTATTTCGATTCTACCAACTCATAGCAGAAATTTCCAGTGGGTGGCGTAATTAAATTCTTGTTTAAGATGACTTGAATATTCCTTTAGTCACATAATTGTCACCCCATTATCAGTTGAAAACAGAATAATTCTAGGGACAGCCAACCGTAAAGCTACGAAATTAGTGAAAATTTTTCCCATCCAGTTTCAACAAAGTTCCACCGACGAACGCGACCCAATTTGCATAAATATATTAAACAGATGCTGTCCTCGTTTTTAACCAGTGCGTTCCCAGATGGGATTCATAAAGACTGTTACGCACAACAGGCACATCGTCCTGGTCCGACGTTATTCTGTTACACGAGAGATGGGGTGATTGAG
The DNA here is from genome assembly GCA_024449915.1 of Sweltsa coloradensis. Taxonomy (NCBI): domain Eukaryota; kingdom Metazoa; phylum Arthropoda; class Insecta; order Plecoptera; family Chloroperlidae; genus Sweltsa; species Sweltsa coloradensis. The sequence goes on from JAMZAV010000120.1 coordinate 646,274, forward strand.
TTGCCAAACTTTATTTGTGGCTCCAATTTATAAAAAAAAAACTTTTTGAACACGGAATGTTTTAATATTGTTATTTTATTTTGTTTGTTGGAAATTGTTTGTCTTTTGTATTTTATCGTATGGAACGTAAGTGGAAATTTAAAATTGTTAGACAAAAACACACTATACCAGGACTCGATAACCAACTGTCTCAGTCTTAAAATTTGTGTTGCTTTTATTATTTTTCGAAAATTTTCGTTCATATCTGGATATTTTGAAAAGAAGAATTAGGTTAAAGATTTGATTCCTGATTTCTTATTAATGAATCAATTAACATAATTTATCGATAATAAATCGTTATTTACTAATCGATAAATAACTAGGAAAACGCTTAAGTCCCGCCGCGTTGTTGGATGAGCGTAATTGGTGCATTGAGCTGCCATGTGTTATGCGAATTTTCTGTTGTTCTGTGGAAAAATCATTACTAAGTTGAATTTAAAAAAAAAAAAATTTGCGATTTTTATTGTTAAAAAAAAACGTAAAATTGCGTTTTATAAGAAATAATTTCTCGATTGCGCTCAAATTTAACACTAATATATAAATTCATAAAATTAAGGTTCTGCGAAAAAATCATTACAATCGGATAAAGCATGTAGGTGTTATAAGTCAAAGAATTGTTTAAAAAAAGAAAAAACCCGTAAAATTTCGATTTTTATGATAAATATTTTTTTAATTGCGCTCAAATTTCACAAGAATATCTTAATTCATAAAATAAAGGTTCTGTGCAAAAATCATTAAAATCGGATAAAGCATGTAGGTGTTATAAGTCAAAGAAATTTTTAAAAAATCGAAAAAAATCGTAAAATTGCGATTTTCATGAGAAATAATTTTCCGATTGCGCTCAAAAACGTGGCAGTTCTAAGTTTAGAGATTTCGAAGGCCTCCATAAAATTTCATCTCAATCGGAGTATCGGTTTAGCCGGAATCGTGCGGACAAACAGACAAAAATACAAAAAGAAAAAAAAAAGAAAAAAAAAATTCCGGATTTTTTTCTCCAGTGTAGTAGAATGGAATCTTCGCTTCGCTCGCTACGCTCATCCAACTACATTTGGGAGCCTCGCGCACTTAAAACCGGTGAACATATTCACTATAATTGTAATGACAAGAATTGCTGGTTTGTACTCTACAATTGGTTATAAAAAAACAAATAATTGGACATTTTCAGCACTGTTAAAGTATATTTATTATAAACGTAATATTTCCAGAACTTTTCAGTTACCTTTATCAAACGTTGACATTTACCAAACACACACACAACAAAAACTCACTCGTCTAACAACGACTTTGGCATTTTCCAGTATTTAAAACAATACATTAATGGTCTCATGATGACTCTTGAATGAAATACTCTTCCAGATAGATAAAAAATGAACAAGTGTGTGAAATTGGCAACAATTGTGCTGAGGTTTAGAACAAAACCAAGTGATCTACACTGAATTCAGAATCTTATTAACTTGAAACCATTTCAAAATATTGGGACGGGAAATTTCTGTTACTGAGAGCTCAAGCAGTTTGCCTAACATCTTTTAGGACTTCCTTCGTAAATTTATGTAACCTGTTTCAACAATACACCACATAACGCTAAAAAGGATTTGGTCGAAAACCATGTGAACAACAGTTTGAGGGACTAAGCGCATTAAATCCTTCCTTTCATGTCCGTCCGTCTGTCCGTGTGTAGCGTCGCACGATAAAAACCGAGAATGACCTCCGATTAGTATAGCCTACGTTTGTTTAGTTGACATTGACCTTCAACAAAGATAATAGAGAATTTCGTGAAAGGTGAAGATGAAAATCTGTTAACCCGGCACCTCCACCAAAAGTAATTTTTTTATGCATTTTCCTGTGTATCTTTTTTCGTGAATCCAGTGGCGTATCCAAGGGGGAAGGAGGGGGGACAACCCCTCTTTTGCAAAAAAATGTGAAAGTGCACTTCAATGTTTCAACAGAGAATAAAGACTTACTGTTTTATCGCAATAAAGGCAAATTACCAACTGTCCAAAAGAGGATTTGAGTAAATACAAAAATGGTTATTGTAATGCTTTAAAACGCACAGATTTGCACCAAAATAACCTCGGAAGAGAAAACTTTTGGGTTAAAAAAAGGTTTTTAGTATTTCAAAAGTTGGTCATTGTGATACTTTAAAACTCCCAGATTTTCAAGGAAATTACCTTTAAAGAGAAAAAAATTCCGGGGGCAAGCCCCCCGGACCCCCCACTTCACCCTATATTAGTCTATTAATTTATTGAACCCCCGTTTATGAATTCCTGAATACGCCACTGCGTCACTCTGTTGGTGGTTTCGCTTCCTTTATTGGTTACTTTCGTACCAGAGCTTGTTCATTGTAACAAATAGATTTTAAAATGTTTCATTATATTAGTCTGGATCCGCTCGGACTCCGTTCCTCAATTCAGAAGTTAAAAAGTTACCTTCTCGGTGGTCTATGTTGGCTAAGGCGCCTACCTGGAATGTGGGGAGCCCGGGTTCGAACCCCGGCCGGATGGATTTTGTAATTTCTGAATTGTAATAAGATATTATTTATTGCCACCAAAAAGCAAAGTTACCCCAAAGTGCGATATAGGCTTTTAAATAAAATGAAGTAAAGATACTAAAGCACAAAAATAAAATGATAGCAAAAAGTCAATCAACATCCAAAAGGTCTGCTCAGGTGCACAAAGAAAATTTTACTTAACGAAATGCAAATAGGGAAGCTAGGACTACAATGTTATACAACGTCAAGAAATTTTGAAGAAAAACTTTTTAAAACATTGGAAATTTAGGTGATTTATGTCAAGATCTGGATGGATGATAATTGAAATTGTTATATGTATTTGGATCCGGTTAATTGGCGACCAATTAAGAATCGTAAAAATAATTTGTCAGAATTGTATTGTATAAATTCTCCTTTCTAAACATTAGATGCACTTTCATGAACGGCATTCCTTTATCCATTGGCAATTCAAAACACCAAACACTGTGTATGGTAAAAAACATTTACTTAATAAATAAAACTCAAACATTCCGAACCAAACAGTCCATCAATTATTCCATTTCAGTTCACGCAGCAGTATTGTTTTATGGAAAGTGGAATCGTGAAATTGGAAATTGGAAAAACCAATTATTCTGAAGGTTAGTTTAAAAAACATTGGTTTTAAAACACAAAATATCTGGGTTGTCGTGAATTTCATCCATTATTGGTGCTGACTAGTGTGGGTGGCACATCACCTGAAACCTTCTTGAATTGTTGTTAGTATATAAAGAAAAACAGTGAGTTAAAATTTAATTACAATTCTTTTGTGCTATTTTTGTTTGTTTTGGAATATTCATAGCTTAACATTGAACTTTGATCTTGAATTATTTATTTATTTATAACGTCTATCCTATCAGTTGTAAACACAGATTTACGTAGGAGACAGCTTAATACATTTCAGTGCATATTTGCGCACAAAATAATGAAATGTAATAATTATCAAGTTTGAAATAATAATATTACAACGACAATGTATAATAATGCAACACATTTTTGATAACGTGTTTAATTATATAAAAGTAGGAATTGGAATGATTTTAATTTTTAATTGAATCAAATATAAATGAGGAAAAAAAAGCGAAATGAAAATATACACATAAAAGGAAAACCGAAAATAAAAAACTTAAACGAATATGAGAAACGAGGCCATCGGTAGGACTCTAGCACGCTAAATGCAGTGGTGTCCATCAATATGTCTGCATTCAATCTGGCTACGGATGCTTTGATGTAACGCTATCACCTTGTGTAATCCTTCCTTTATGGTTGACATTGACATGTCATCCGACTTCGTGTGGAAATCCAGGAAATTGACATTTTGTAACCACAGAGAATTCTTGAGGGGATGAATTATTGTGGACGATATTCGGGGACGTGGGATGCCCCATTGTCAGACGCCGAAGTGTAGGTGGTCAGGGAGATGGTCCGATTAGTGACAGGAAACCCTCACAGACCAAGGAAATGTGGATTCCTTTCACAGCTATTCTCAAAAGACGCCGATAGGATCTGCGCTTGAGCGTCGGATGAAGTGGGTCATTTAAAAGGATCTTGATGGCTATTCTTCGGTGACAGTTTATTGAGTTCAATATGTCAAATCACAACAATACTGAGACATGACAATGTCGATAGTATGAGATTTTGTGGTGTCGAGAAAGCGAAAAGGTAGAAAATGTGTAACAAACTTTTTATTAAATTAGAAAGCGCTGCTTCTCTATCTGATAGATAGATAGATAGATAGATATTTTTATTCACTTAGACTAATACAGTGTACAAGATAACTTTGCAGAGAAATTAATAATAAAAGTGATAGTAATTATAATGATATACACAGTGTTAGAAGAAAGAATAGTTGGATATAAAGCATAATTGATAATTGATGTGGATATTGATATTGATATGTATGATGATTGATAATATTGATATATATATATGATGATTCATTAATTGATTAATAATGATAAACACAGTGTTTATGTTAAAGTAGAGTAGATGCAAAACAATAGCATGCGCTACTATAGATTAAGAACTCATATATAATAAAGAAAAGTTGGATATAAAGCAATTTTTGATGTGATATTGTGATAAGAATTGCTAATGGCACAGAAAACAGCAATGATGTACAGTAGAATGTGTCTAGTATATATTGATTATATATATATATATATATATAACTATATATAACCACTTTGCTCTCTGTCCGTCCGTCTGTGCGTGTGTCGCATCTCGCGACATAAACCGAACATGACCTCCGATTGACATGCATTTTTTGTGACGTTTCCCTCCAACGAGGAGAGTATAGAATGTTTATGATTTTTTTTTGTAATATTCAAAAAACTATACATACACGTAATTAATTTTTTTGTATTTAATTATTTATTTATTTATCATTCAATAATAATATGTAAAAGCTATAATATGGTAAGGAAAAAACAAAGTTTGACCGAGAGCACTTCCCAGCGGTGCATCGTGCTGTTAGGTAAGTTTGTACTTGTAATGAAACCAACACTAATACTAGAGTCAGTTTAGAAGCTAACTTCGAACGACCTTGAAAATGGTCATGTGATTAACTCGGTACAACCAACGTAGAAAAACTCTAAATTTTATCGTGCAATTACCGCCTGATTTTGAAGCTCTGGAAGTTCTTTGAAAGCTGAATTATTGGATGAGCGAAACGAAGACTTCAATTTTACTGACCCCCCCCCCTCCCCTCCCCCCCAAAAATAGCTCTTTTATCTATTTGTTCGCTCTTTCTATTGTAAAATGACGATTTATGCGACGACGATAGGAACATAATTTGACGTACTTAATATCCAAGATCCAGTCATACTCGCTCGCTCTCATTTTATCTCCTGGAGTACGCGGGGAAGAGAAGGGGAAGGGGAAACTTGACATGGGAATGACAGGATTAAGTATACTTAGACATTCCAAGTGAGTCAAGTCGTATCACGTATACCGTTCTCATGACTTAACAATTATAATTTTCTTACTACTGCATCGCCTGAATAACTTGTTGCTTATTTGAGACATCAACTGTCGACACTGTTGTCAAATGCTTCAATGTGATATGGCGAATGAGGAATTTTCTACACCCTGTCCTTTGCAATTTACATTCACTAATAATATTAGCAATACGTCTCACTCCACCTCCACCAAAAAACCACCACCTCAAAACAACCACCAAAAAGAGGGTTCTGCATTTTGCTTTAGCTATAAAAGTAAACTTCTCTCCCCCCCTCCCCCTCCAAAAAAAAAAAAAAAATGAAGGTCAAATATAGAAAATTAATTCGTTATTTAGTTGTGTATTAATTTTACTTTTCTGCATAATTTCGTAGGTATTCGCAAATATAATGTGACCGTTACATCCTTAATTTTCGGGTTTATCCCCTATTTGTTATCTGTTGTGTGTTGTGATGGATTTTGATTAGAATGAAAATTTTTCCCCAGAGAGATAATTATTGTGGCTTTTATTTTTAATTATTATGTATGTTTAGCGCTTTTATTGACTAAGTTTACATTTGCGTTTAAAATAGTGTGCCTCAATGTGATAAAATCAGTTTACTAAACCATAATCAAAGTATTATTGTCGGTTCTGTTATACCATCCTCTTATATCCAGTATTTGCTAGATCCTACAATCTACACTCAATTGTGTCGTAATAAAACCTAATACACACTCGACGATCCGACACATTCTGTTGAATGTGGAGGGGGGGGGGGGTGTCGCCCCCGATGTGTTTAGCCTGCCAAGCTCGGCACTTTATCTTTCGTTTCCCTTCTCTCTCCCTCTTACTTACAATCTAATCTCTCTCTCTTCTCTCACACTATCTTCCTACTACATCACCACTGTCCATTCTTCTCAACAACTCTCATTCACATTGCGATTTACTCGAGTCTATCTCCGGTCGCGCAATATTTCTTTCTTACTCTCTTCTAGCATGTTCTCTGAAATGCCTCGTAAACTAAATGACAACATAAATAGTAAATGAACCAGATTCTTATGGGGTAAATATCATTTCCTTTTTGCACGATTTTATGGCGGTAATTTCATTTGCGATATCGGTATCAAATTCTAGTAAATGACGGTTCAATTTCATCCACCAAACCTTGAATAAACGCTTTTCAAGTTGTTAAAAGACGAATGCTGTGTATCAAAATCTCTTTTTTTATTATTTAAATTTAAATGTTTTTGATTTAAATAACTCGTGTACACTGCTATGTTTAAGACAGTTTGATGAAATCGGGCCAACATTTTTTACAGTGTTAAATGTCCATTTAAAAAATTTGCTCGATCGGCAAATTCACCTTAATTCACATACTATCTGGATCACTTTTCGACCCCCAATCCCCACACAAACATTTGCTTATTTGGGACGATGTAAAAGGGGAATTTACCGGCTGAACTCAAAAAATATATTTCATTCTGGCTGACTAGTTATGAATTTAGAAATCAACAGAAAAATTATAAGATCCACCTTGACCCGAAAAAAAATTGTCAAACTTGCTACTTTTCGAGCTAGGTCCCAACGGAAAAAATCTCCCATAAGAAATAACATGGGGACGAACTTTATGCCCCGTGACCTTGGAGAATTTGGATCCAAAAAAATACTGGCCATTATTGACGTACTCGACAGACTTTTCTGTAAATCATCTTTATTTTGTTTTGTAATTTGGGCAAGCGTTTGGTCAAAATTTGCTTATTACCATGAGGGGTGTGATTTTGGAATGCATATTTTTGCGTTTTTGAGTGTATATTTGTGCACAGTTTCAAGGCACGATGTAATTAAGGACCATTTTTGATTGGTATGATGCTCTACTATCTATGTGGAACAAAAAAGAAGGAAATTAATGCCGATTTAAGAAATTTCCCAAAACGCCAATTTTCTAAAATTTCGTGATCAAAAAAATTGAAAATTGCGTGTTGAATCACAGTTTCAAGATATAATTTTTTCTGTCATTTGAGTGTAGTATTATGCTATAGATTATGAGGTAAAAAAAAATTGGGGGTGCCCTTTAACAAGGGATGAGCGCATGTCGCTATCAGAGCACATTTTAAAATTTCAAATATTTTTCCCCTTCGCAAGCTTGCGAAATGACTAAAAATTATCTGTTTGGTGGAATATTCAAGGTCAGTTAATAACAAAAGTAAGCATTTTTTTGAAAATGTGCTCTTATAACGACAATCACACGTTATTACTTAACATTTTGGTGCAAACCACAACCCGATAGGACAATCAATAGAGCTTCCAAGTGGTCCAACCTAAACCTCTACGTTCTAGGTAAAAACCTGGTTATCCTAGCTCAGCCAACAGTCATAAGTTATTAACCTTTATTAAACTTACGTTCAAATATTAGACGCTACCCGGCACCTCCACCAAATATCTTCTTTCGGGTTTTCCTATAGCCATTATAATATATCCTTAAAAATTACAAATCTAGCAAAGAAAATAATAATTTAACAATTTCATTTCATTATTCTACATTTAAAATAAAAATACGATATTGCCCTACTGACATTTACATTTAAAATCTCTAATTAATCAAAACTCACAGTTCATTTCTTAAATGCTCAAATAACTTCTAGGTTAGCGTTATCCTTCCGGACCTTTTAAAGTTAAAGTACATCTATAAACTTTGAGAATTTTAGTAAGAATTTATGTTTATATTTGTCTTAATACAGTCAAAACAAAAACAATATTTAAAGTCAATATGACCCCGCAGTTCCCTAACTAAACTACAGTCTGTTTGGCGCTTCCACGATTCATTCCAATTGTAATGTCTCATCTTGACTAGCTTCAGTAATATTGCAGACAATCTTAATTAAAACCAAAGTTAATTATACACAGACAACTACCAGAGACAAAGTTATTCTAATGTCGCATTCTCATTTGAATTGTTATCTGAAATTAAATTTGCATTCCTAGCAATTTTATTTCAATTGAGTGTGATTGCATTTTCTTATCATTTAGGTGGTGCTTCTCAATATTTTGTTTATGGTGTCAACATTAAAGAAGCAATCACATCAGCTCAATATTTAACACTATTATTAATACTTTCTATGTTATGAAGAATGCTCCATACGTGATGATTTTAATTCGCAGAAAGGAAGAAAATTACAATTAATAATGCTTTCGACTTTTTAAATTATACTATTTTGTAGGTATTCTTTAATCACGAACTTTTAACAATTTGATGTATTGTTGAATACCTTTAGTTAAACATGTAGAATTGATGTCTGTTTAAACTGGCATACAAACAATATTTAAGCATCATTAAACACCACGGTGTACAATTTATATAATGAGATATCATACATTTCACTCTGCTTCTATGAAGTTGTTCTATCAAGTGAGGTAATTCACCACATTTTTTGTGATCCTTGTTGTTTTTGCTAGAAAAATTATACATAGATATTTTATTCTTAGTTGAAAGCAATGTAGCAATAGATGTGAATATGATTGTGGGTCAATCAAATGGAATAATTAACCAAATACTGTTAAATTACCTACAAAAATAATTACGTTTAAGCCATTTTGTTGTTATACATATTATTCTTATTCTTTTTATTCTTCTATTTTAGCAAATACAAATATTAAATTCAATATTCTTAACAATCAATTTCCATTGTATCTAATGAGAAGAACTCAACGAACTATTTTGTGAATGTGATACATTTTTTGGCCGTTCAGCGCAATTAATTCCTACCAAAGTAAAATCCTTCAAAAACTCATCTCCTTTTCACTTTATCAAAACGCAGCTTTAAATGAAGCCACAAACCGAAATCTCGCTCCTCGGCTAATTTTTCACGAATATTAAAGTTTTCATTCCTTATGTGAGAGAGGTTTTTAACTCGATGTTTCCCCAGGAGAGAAACTTTGAAAATGTTTCCGTTATTTCTAGCCCGAAATTGTTCACTAATTTGAGTCACGCTCTCTCATTTCGCGTTTTATGCAAATTATGCACGAGGGTCCGCGCGTTTTGTACGAGATTCGTTTGCTTTGAGAGTGAGATCGCCTTGTTAGGCAACACACACTAGGGGTGTAGCGGTATTACCCACACTGGCACACGCACTTACACGCACACGCACACTATGCGTGTAGCGGTATATAGCACACTGGCTCTCGCACACGCATTTATGTGCGTGCAGATGGTAAGCTCCTTTAGGAGGGAAAGCTTTTCGGCAGATGGTTAGAGAGGAATAAGAGTGATTGTTGAAAGTGTGATATATTTTAATTTTATAATTTTAATTTTATTTAGTTCAGAAATTTCTGCCACATGTATATATAATTATTAAAAATATTGTTTAAAGCTCACATCTATTTTCTTGATGACTATTCTAAAACAGATTCGTCACGATTATTTAAAAAATAATATATATTTTAAATAAATTAAATGTGTGCCTTGTGTGTTATATATTCTTATAGAAAATCGCTGACCTAAGTAATTGTATGTATAATTTAAATAATTCTGCAATAATTTCTGTGGATGTTGCTAAAATAGTAATTACCAGTCACAGAATAAGTACAAATTGGACCATTTTCATGTTAATTGAACCGAACGTAAACGGTGGTTTGAGAATCACGACGAAAGATGTAACAAATTGCACTAGCGAGCGTTTATAGTTAACGCGGGCATAATGTTTAGTGGCATTAAAAAGGTTTCATCCCTTCAACGTTCGATCCACCGCAACGTTTTACAATTAAAGTTTCCCCAGTAAAGTAAAGTCCCGAGGAAAGCTGACACGAGCGCTCCACGCGACCTCAATGTGAACTAGATACGTAGGAACTTTATACATACGTACTTAATGTACAGCCGACTCCGAAACAGAATCACATTTAGGACGTACATTCTTCAAACGGACGCTTGGCTGTTAAATTGAAATTATTTGGACGTACACTGTTCTTAAAATAAATATTACAGTAAAATATTTCTTTTAAGAACAGTGTACGTCCAAATAATTTCAATTTAACAATCAATTTACCTGTTGTACTAGTTTCAATATATAATCAGGACGCTTGGCTGTCTAGGTTTTCAAACCCCGCCATTTCTTATTGCACGTATAAATACATTTGGGAGAGAAGTTTCCTATGCATCACTTTTCTATCCGTCCGTATGTCCGTCCGTTTCTCTGTGCGTGTGTCACGTCTCACGATAAAAACCGAACATGACGTCCAATAGAACATTTTCATTCTTAACTGCGCATGCGCGCTCCGTTGCAAAGCATTATGGGATAAACGGCATTTACATGCTAAATGTCATAGCTTGGGATTGTGGCGACTGCACTGATATTGTTGGAAACGAAGTTCTCCACACTCCCGAGTATTTGGCATCAAGCATGTAAATGCTCTTTCTCCCATAATGCTTTGCGCGCGCGATATAGAGGGCAGTGATTTTGAAAATCGTCTGTTGTCTGTTTTACAACAACGATAATATGAAATGTTTTGGTGACCCTTGGGTAATGGGCGTCACCGGTAGTCCCCCCCCACCCCCACCCCCCTAGAACGTTTATATATTTGTGTACTCGCCACCTCCCATTTATGAAGGTGAAGGTTATAAATGAATAAAATAAATAAATCCGTTTTTAGTCTACCCACTCAGTCACATAACTGATTTTCAGTGAGGGACAGTAAACCAAAGCGACTTTACTTTAATTTAAAGCGACCAAAACCAACACAGCGCGGTGCCGACGTTATCGACGAGCTTACAATGGAGAGATGGTTACTTTAAATAGGAAACACCAATCCAACTTGTTGGACATGATTACACCCGCGAACGATCCGAGATTCAACAAGGTTAATTCGACTCTAAATACGATTTTTTAAACTGCCTTAGAATTTATTGTATGCTTCGGAGACACCTACAAAATCAGGTGTACACATTCTCATTCCAAGAATTGATGAAATTGATGTAATTCCATATCAAACAATGCCACTCAATTAATATGCTATTCTCTCAGTATGGCCGTCGGAAGCGTGCCAATTTGAAGCTTTCTTGAAGGGGGAAAAGAGCCATCTTAATGTTTTGAACCAGATGTTACCAAGCGGGGGGCAAACACTAAATTGGATTGTTATTTCAAGCAGATCTTATTTCATTTAAACAATGCTAGTAAATTTGAGTCAACACTCTAATAATCCACTGCATCTTAGTTATTGCAAATCGCTGAAGTGTCAGTGTGTCTGTGAAATAATTTTCCCCCTCAAGCAGGCTTCTAATCGACACGCTAGCGCTCGAGATGGAGGATAGAAGACTAGGCGTCTAGCGCCTAGCTTATTTATGTCATTGACATCAGACGTTACAAATCTTCTGTCTGGAGCGGGATTCGAACTGTAACCACCGGACCATGAGTCACCCAAAATCAATGATATTTAACATATTTAGTAGGCTAGATCCCCAGTCATGGTCCACTGGCGTGACAATTTGAAGCCATCTTGAACAGGTCAGTTTGCATGTTAAAGTTGATGGGACTGATTTGTGGCTCAAATATTTTTCGAGATGGCTGTCAGGTTGACAGGTGAGTATATTAGCTATTAACACCAAATGATTACTAAATTCCCATATGTCATAACTTCTTATTGTTTCTGTTTGTGCATTCCATGCTGCACAAGCTAAAACCAATTCAAAACAATCCAGAAAAATACTTAATCGCATCTAAAACATAATGTAAAGCATAAATTGAAATACCAAATTGCCATCTTGAATAGGTTAGATTGACGCTTTAATTAGCTACGCTCGCGCCTGTGCGGACGTATTTTAGAGCCTACCATAGATGTAACATATAATTACATCGAACCGACGACCCTTCACACCAGTCTCACTTTTAACCGACTCGCTTTACCTCTATCGATTCCAACTTCCAACACGTCAACTAGACAGAAACGCAAAGGCGAAGTTGGCGGTACTACGCCGCCCACGCATCTAGCTATCCAGTGCCTCGGCGTCGCGACACCCGATCGACATAGCACATTCCGGACATTACCGAGGAGATGCTGAGCATACCTTTGCACCCGAACACTGGACGCTCGGCAAACAGCTGTCTGGACGGTAGTCGGGGAGAGAGAAGACCGCGCGGAGATGGAAGGAAAGAGCAATATTCTTTCCTCGAGATTTATTCAACGTTTTCTTTCATATCATTTGGAATAAACATTCAATAAGAAGGGGGTCTCAGAAAAGATCATAGATCTAAACAGACTTTATCTACATACGGATTTTGATCAGTTAATGCTCGATTATTGTAGGTTGCTCAAAAAAGTAACTGAGGGTCACTACGGGAATTCGCAAAATAACTAACTAGATATTCCTTAATTTAGTAATTTATGTATGCGAACAATAAAAAATTTGATTTTATAATTTCAAATACGATGTTATACCCTTCCGCGGTGGCTCATACGATTGAGGGCTGGTCCGAAGCGTGTGACATTACGGGGACGTGGGTTCGAATCCCGCATTTGGTATGGTTTTTTGTAATTGTCCTACACACTTTTATCACCCCTTACGTCTCGAATATCAATATTGCAATAATAAATACGTTAAGCAACAAAAATAATAAAATCACAATAGAATCTCTAGAAAAATATGTATGTTCACAGAAAAAACAATCCCTGATCTTTTCACCATTACTTGACGGTGGTGAAGCCAACGAAATAACCTGCATTTATTCTCATTAAAGATTGATTATGTGTCTTTCAGTTTCACAATCGTTTTTAATTTTTATTCACTAATTTGACGGAGAATGTGAAAAAACAAACGTTTTTAATTTGACGGTTTATTCAGTGACTCGTTAACGGGAAACGTTTTACTATGTGCAGGTGAAAGGATCGGATTGTGAATTATTTTCGACGAAAATAAAATGTTATATAATTTAGTGACGGGGTTTCGTAAGGCGCTGAGTTTGAACTTAAAAATACTACAGACAAACATTATGATGATTATGATGATGTGAGAATATAGAATACTCTTCAGCTACAGGTATAAATACAAAACAAAAAATAATCGTAATAATAATCGTCCAACGTGTACACTGTTGAAGAATCAGCATTTTTATAACTCAATAGGATACACGTTAAATAAATAAATTCAAAATTGCCATACGTAACTAAACACTTATTGGATTAAATATTTCACATCAGAGTAATTTTGCCAGTTTAAAACGCTGGTGTAGGGGGGTGGAGGGGGGGGGGTAGGGAATATATTTTTCTAATCAATTAATAGATTTTGTCTCTAGGTATCAAGCATATATTAATATATTCCTATAGTAGGATTAAGTTGTTAGAGTTTCAGAGTCAGTAAAAAATACAAATGAATAATATGATACCTATAACCGCCGAAAGTAACCTTTTCCGAGAAGTACATAGATGTACATTTTTTTAATAGTTTCAGAAATATACATACATATTTGTGTACACTTCCATAACCTATCAAGAAGCAAATGATGTTTCTATCAGATTAATTATCCCATAATGTAGATCAAAATTAACCCACCCATGGCAATTACTAAAAACTGAACACAAGAAGCCGCAGACAGGAATGACGGGGAGTCAATGCGTGGCTAATCAACCCCCTTCCTAATAAACGCTTGTCTATTGTGATGCTGGGCATTGTACAGATCGCGGGCGGCCGACCTCGTGATGAATAGTTCCCCCACTTGCCGCCAGGGAGTTGTAGAGCACTGCGGTCGTGGGCCGGTTAACGCATAGAGATTAGCTAGGCGAACAAATTGTCTCTGGAGGAAAAAGAATAGGGAAAAAAAACGTTTCTATTATTTAACGGGGACGAGTATAAATCAAAAGGTTGTCTAAATTATTAGCAGTGTAGACGTTTATTCGTTTTGCATTAGAGCGAAGGCAATTCTTGTTTCCAGTGGGAGGAAAAACTGAGGGAAATTATCGAAGTTGGGGAGGAAAGTTCATTTTCTCGAGTATCTTTGTGGAATTATCAAACCCCCCTCCACGTCATCCTGGACTCATCACGGACGGCGTAGCGAGAATCTTGAACCATGTGGACGTTGTCATCTTTGTTCTCGAAAGACTTCGTGTCTTCGTTAACTTACATAATGAGACGTTATTTACGATATTGTCTGCAGAAAGGGGAGTTTTTGTGTTGCATTTTCTTGGGAAGAGGGTGTTTTTTAATGCTGAATAATTACTTTACAGGGTCGAAATAAAGTTTACGTATAACGATCTTTACGCGTATGAACTTCTAGATTGTTCAATTGATAGTATGAAGACCATAGATACTAGCCATCTCTTCTGTCCAAACAGTAAATACTCGAATAAAGGTGTTGAATTACATATAATACTGAAACTTAACTGAAAGATGTAAGATAGTGCTCCAAGCAATTAGAAGTGTTAAGCTTCTTGTCTGTATTTATCTTTTAAACACAACTATAATCGAATAACATAATGTGCGGTTTCAAAACCATTGCGGTGATTTTATTATTATACTTGTGTGATAAAAAAGGCTAAAAATCAGAAATTACGTTTCGCTATTTTTCTACAATGAAAAACTGATTAGCGAATACCAATTACTATTATTAGTTTTGATTTAAAAGGAGCGGAATCGATGAAAAACTAAAATTTCCATCTTGTAAGGCTAGCAAAGTAATTAGGACTTTTACTCTAATCCGTAGTACCACAACCACTGTTAAAAAAAGTTCACAAATAAGTAAAGACGCAAACCGGAAAAATATGTCAGGTTTGGTGGAGGTGCCGGGTCCGTAATCCATCCTTAAAGTAAAAATATTTTTACGTCCTCTTGGGTCACGAAGAACATTCTGCATCATTCTTGTTGAAGGGCAATGCCAATTAAACAATAATCTTAATCAGAGGTCATGTTCGGTTTCTACGTGGCACATGCACAAACTGACGGACAGAAATGTAAAGCTGAGATTCACTCCGTAATAATTATTTCTCTTTTATGTGATATGAGACTATCGTTCTATCTTAAATACATAATACGGGTTTTTGCTTGATTTGACCACTATGAAGAAAAGCTTCTTTGTAAAATATCACTTCTGTCCTTGCGTCCGTCTATGCTTGTATCACGATTAAAACTGAACAACCACCGATTGTTATGCGATTTTTTGTTGACATTGTCCTCCAACAAAGTTGTAACATGATGTTTTGGGAAACCCTCGGTTTTAATGGTCTGGGATAGCTCTCCAGAAAGTTGGAATATTCACGTACTCAATCGTGTTTTTCTATTTTCTCAAATATCAACCTAAATAAAAATATAGTGGATGGATTCGAAACCTGACTCTATTAGAACATCAAAACTATTTTTTTCTGATCGGGCACACGGCTAATATTATCGACTTTTCAAAATAATTTCAAACTTGGGTTCGCCCTAGCACTTCATTCAACGAAGGTAGTTGTGTTTTTTGTAACATTTATTTTCAATTGGATTTCTAGAAGATGTCTGGAAGAAAATAAACATTTTTTACAATTGTCTTTCCTGTGATTTTTTTCATTTGGTGGTTCAAATCTGTACAAAATACCGGAAATAAAAAATTAGAAGACATTTACTTTGTGCCCGATCAGAAAAATTTTGGGTAAAAATATAGAAATAGATGTTCTTATAGAGAGTTTCAAAGCCACAGACATAAGTTCGACTAAGCTAATACGGTTTACGTAATACGATGCGTTTATCATAGAAATTCAAACCGAACTATGTATGGCTGTGGGCTAAAGCTAAACCGTTTTGACTATATCGCAGTGTTTATCAATACCACTAGTTCAAACTAACTCTAAATTCGAATTAGTTGAACCGTTTTAACTTGTGTGATAAACGCAGTGAAAGCTACCCGGCTAAGATATCCGAGGAGTAGAGGTTAAAGATGAGCACCGGTCGGCGTTCTTTGACCGGTGTAAGATTCCTACATTCCATGCGAGACGGAAGCTCTATACATGCTTTGCGTAGACTTTGTCCAACAATCTTGGAATTGTAAGAGAGCGAGAGTGCGTTCACAAAGGTCCCTTCTTGCGTAAACACGTCAGCATCGTATGTCTATACTTGTATTTGTAGTCGGAGTTTCTCGACACTCAAGTCGCCTGTAGCTAGGTTTCACCAGCATAGCCTTTCCCAATTCGTTGATTGTTTAATCGAATCACTTTTACATGTTCCAAATACAAAAGTTATTAGTAAGTTATCACTAAAGCTTTAATAATTCAAAATTAAAACTTGTTTATATGAGAGGAGACTTAATTATTAATGGTCATATTTTTTTTATAATCATCAATTATTTTGTATATATATATATTTTTTATTCATTGCGTTTTCTTTTCCGTTTGTACCTCGTATATGAAACAATGACGAAATAAAATAATTCTACCGCAAAATTGATGATAATGTCAGTTAAGAATAATTTTAAAAAATATGTTCAATTTTACTTTATACGTGATACGTATACGTGAATCCCCGTTATTTTCAATCCCCACAAACTTCTAGTTAGTTTGCTACGCGATGGTTGCACTGATGGTAAAGATAATGATTTACAATATACTTTTGTTTCAGCTCACCACATTTACTCCTGAATGAAATCGTCCGATATGTCTCTCATCGAATGTGACTTCTTACCTGGAAACAAGAATAAACAACGTAAGTTACATGGTGTTTACTAAATCAATACATTAATTCACTAGTATGGGCCATGATGTTTATTTGTTGGTTTCTATTTATCGCAATTAACCACCGCTAAAATAACCGCTCGGCCGCAGCGCTCTCTACTCCCTGGTAGGAGGTGGGGGAACTACTTGTCACGAGGCTAGCCGCGAGAAACTATGTCTCACTTGTAACCAGTGTGTTTTTTGTCGTGTGTGATGATGATTAGTTCATTTCTTAGAGCAGTTTCAAAACATTCAGCTAAAAAACAAAACATCAATAAAAACAAGGATATTTGGTTTCTTGATTTCGCTAGACATAAAATAAAAAAAAAAACTTAAGTGGGATTTATAGTTTGGCCTAGATACATGAATCATATTTGCTTAACAACTAATTATTTTAATGTAAGCCCGACAATGCCTCTTATTTATTTCCTACTGTTTACGATACGTACTTACGTACGATACGTAATTTTTGCAAAAGTCTGCAGGTTTTTTGACGATTGCTTACGACTTTATCTCGTCTTTCTAAGATGAGCCACACAGCTTTCTGATTTTTGACATAGCGTTCTACGAATAGTCATTCGCTTTCTTCTAGGGGTGAGCTGGTCCTGATTTCTAAGTTCGAGTCGAGTCCGAATCCAAGTAGGCTTACTGAAAATAACTCTAGTGTAGAGTCCTTTCGAGTTTTGAGTTCTTCAATTTTTTATTATTTCACTAGTACACTTTGAATATACTTACAGTGTGTAAAATATTAATTTTATTTATTGATCTGAGTCTGTATGTAGGCTTCAAAAGTGAATACGGGGTAACACCATATTAAAAAATATAATATCTCTCTTCATAACTTTAATGTCCAAGTACAAATGTAATTTGGGCTAGGCTACGACACATAATTTAATTATTGATTTAACATAAAAAGGTTGATGTAAATATAGTGACATTTTATCATTGGTGGCAAAAAAGTTAAAATCTAAATAAAAAGGTATGAAAAGACTGGGTTGCTAAGGTAGCGCAAAATACATAACAATCTTTATAGGTGGAACCAGTTAAGGTGTCGGTCGCCGAGGGATCGCAGTACTGTCGCCCACGCACTATGGCCACAGGATCGGCAAAAAGTAAATAAGATAACGGTCTCTAAAATTGCTTTAGAAGAAAAACACGACTATTTTAAAGCCAAGCCTTGCCCAATATATCCTAAAAGTAAAGTATTTATGAAGTGTACGAATAAAATGACATTTTGATGCTCCAAAACATTGACATCACATCTGTCGAGGTTGGCATTATAAACAGCTGGAACTTAGGACACACCATTACCAACAAGGCAAAAAACACTTTCGTAATCGTCATTACTTAAAATCATTATTTCATTAAAATACAGACTCTGTGGGGCGAACTACTTTATTCACAGCTTATAAAATGTTGATATATGTGATAACGAAGACATGACACGATAACATGACCAAATACGGCAGGCCCTACCTAATGCCAGTTGTGTGTGAATTGTCAACTTTGGCGTGCGTGCTCTCGCTTGACCTTGACGTCCGCCAGCTAATCTGGTTCCACCTATACGTTTTCTAATTCGCGCGCGACCCGTCACCTCCACCAAAATACTATATTTGTTTTGTATGCTCTATTTCGAGTTGTATATACTCGAGTTCTGGTCGAGAACCAAAAAACTCGACTCGACTCAAAATTTCAAATACTCACAAACCCCTTCTTTCTTGTATTACACACGTGGCTTTCTAGGATTCACGTAGGTTTCTATGTTGCGAAACGTGGCTCTCGAGTACGCTATCAACGTTACTCCTGACCATAAACCAATTATTGCGATCGCCTTTGTCTTCTAATCACAGCAATTTCCCGGGGATGTTTGGGCTATTGATATGAACTCTAGGATAATCGTTGCGAGAGGTGGACTTGACTTCAATGTGACGCGAATAAGCGATCATTAAACCAGACTGAGTTGACTTAAATGGAGACCGCGATATTGACGGTTTCTGATTGGTTGGTTTGAGTTTGAATCACGTGAGTGAAGTTGTGAGTTTCGAAACTCATTCATCACTAGATTGTTCTCACCAAAGTTGTTCGTATCGAGGAAATTCCTCACTATGCCTCACCTTGTCGAAGCTGTCGCATGAATTATTTGAATGCAAATCTACTTCGCCTATCTATTTACTATTACGCAATATTAACAGTGTAATTAATTTACATTATTCCAATAACAAGGAAGTATTGGTACATTCGCGCACAAAATACTTATCTTAATTTTAAGGATTTGAGTTTAATTTCTGGATTGGTTTCCATATAACCATATACGTAAACATTCACTTCCTCTTTATATTTTATTACTAAGCCAAAAGACATATACAACGTATACATATGGCATAAAAATATTAATATAACAATAATATAAAAGTAATATTATAACTTTTACTCATGACTACGTTTCTAGGTCCACAGGATATTTCATATTAAGCCGAAAAACTGTCTTTAAAAAACTACACATTTCTAGAGGTTCGTGCAAGTAACGTGTTTGTATAGACGCTACAAAGCGCTATGTTTTCACTCAAAACTCACTAAGGCTTTACAATCCTGTTTCTTTTAATATAACAAAGTATAATATTTATCGATTTGGTTAGTCGGGAAACACTCCCAGTTCAGTAAATAATAAAGTATAATATGTTTATAAAATTGTAGTTCTGTTAAAATATAGAACAAGATAGACATTAAATAAATAAATAAAACTTAGTTCAAAATTGATGATTTAATTACAAAATAATTTTAAAAAAACTTCATACACTATAGTTTTTTAAGGTGGCCAAAAAATAGTTGCTACAAAACGCTATAAAATTACTCTTAAAAATGCTGTGTTTGTACCTCTACTCATTACCAATACACGAAAAGATTTTATTTCTGATTATTCTTCGTCAATCCATTGATAAGTAGCTTCGCTCACTTTTTTTACCTTTTTTGACCCGTGCTTGATAAAGTTCGTTAACAATTTAAATCACCTAAATATCACGAATTGTCCGTAACTAGATCAACTAACCGACGGAAAAGCTTTCAATATATTCCCTCTTGAACGTATAATAACTTTATTTACAGAGAAGCGTTGAGTAAATCAGCTTAAGATGTTTAATTGTTGAGTGAATCGAGACTTTGAACAGATTTGTCTTTGGTAAAGGTAAATGAATTGGCGTCATGTTTGTCTGCTCGTCAGAAAGTTGGGATATTTGCGAAGAGGAAACAGCTTATTTGATTACTTGGCTCATATTGAAATAACTGAAAGTTCCTATATACTCATTTGAAAATATATTGAAATTCGACAACTTATAAAAAATACTGGTAACATAAAAATTGGAGGGGACCTTCGAAATCTCTAAACTTAGACTTGCCACGTTTTTGGATACAATCGAAGAAATATTTCTCGCAAATATCGTAATTTTACGATTTTTTCTATTTTTAGTGCGATATTTTCGTGACATTTGGGCCGATTCTGACCAAACAGGTGGGACTAAAACGTTCATATTTCACATGGACATTAAGGTTATTTATGGTGATGTATTGCTTTTTGAAAGAAAAAGTTGAACAAATATCCAGAAGCCATATAAATAAAGGTTTTTCATTGAGTTTTTTTTAGGTATTTAATAACAATTAACAAGTAACAATAGAAACTTGACAACAATCACCTACAATGCATTCAAAAAGCACTTGCAAAGGAAAAGTGGTCCTACGCAAAATAAAAACTTACAAAAAAGCTCATCCATCAACGCAGCGGGACTTAAGCGTTTTCCTAGTAGTAATTGAAAACACAATCTAATGCCAATATGGGTGCCTGATTGTATCCACGGCATGATTGTATATACTGATAACAGATTGGCAATCTGCTATTTCTGGTTATACTGTGTGGAAGCTTTGCACTTTGGTTTACTTGCAAGTGTACGAAAATCATTAGAGCTATTGAGAAATCATCAATTTCAATATCAAAATAATTGGATGAGCGAAGCGAAGACTTCAATTTGACTTTGTTTTTTTTGTTTGTTTTTTACTTACGTTACCCCAAGCAAAATAGCTCGGGTGTTTTGTTTTTGTTAGTTTTTTTGTCTGTTTGTTCGCTCTCTACCGGGCAAACGGCATATGCGATCTTGATGAAAATCGGAGGGGACCTTCGAAATCTCTGAACTTAGACTTGCTACGTTTTTGGGTACAATCGAAAAAATATTTCTCATGAATATCGTACTTTTACGATTTTTAGTGCAATATTTTCGTGATATTTGGCAAACGGCTACTCCGATATTGATGAAACTTTATAGGAACGTTAAAAATCACTGAAATCATATATGTTATGATTTTAGAGACATTTGAAAAAATATTTCTCATAGAAATCGTACTTTTTACGATTTTTTCTCCAGTTTTTAATACGATTTTTCGTGATATTTGGGCCGATTTTGACCAAACGGGTGGGGCTACAACGTTCATATTTTACATTGACATAAAGATTATGGTGATGTAGTGCCTCTTGAAAGAAAAAGTTGAAAAAGTTGGTCAAAATTCATAGAAATAAAGGTTTTAATATAAGCCTTTTACAGGTGTATAATGAACAAGTCATATCAAGTGACTATAGAAAAAGTAAGGAGATTCCACATAAAAACGTAATCATTGGACAGAAATATTCCAAAGAAGCTCATCCATCAACGCGACTGGAAAAAGCGTTCGCGAAGCGGCCTAGTTATATTGAATTTCCTTTCGGATGTTTTTTTTTTTTACAGTTTCATGGATCTAAAGATTTGCAATTGTTAGTTTATATGAAAAGCACAGCTGCATGCGATTAAACCAGTCACCATAGAACGAAATGCGCCTTGATTTACTTTTGCATCGACAATATTCACCATTCAATAAACAGCCATTCAAAGAAATTGCAACCGTCCGATAATTGGATAAAATCCGTCGATTTACCAATTCGTTTTAAGTAGGTTAATTGAATTTCAATTAGTGAGCAATTTAAACAATTGAATTTAATTGGAACAAATTGATAATGTCAATTATTGATAAAACGGTGGAAACTCACATCGATTTGATTATAATTAATGAGAGTAGGTCACTGTAATAAAACGAATTACTGACACTGTTTATCTTCAATGATTGATGAATGCATCTATTTTTCCCTACATTGTTTCTGTCCGCTGTTTTATGGTTATTCACAATATAGACGCCAAATATTTCAACCTTTACACTTTTTCGATTAATTTTAGATGTGATTTTCATCAAATTCATTACCGAAAATCAATAGAAGGTCAACACAACAAATATGCGATAACAATTCCTAATCCGTGGATTGAAATTACCATTGTGTACAGTATTGTGAAGTGTTTTAGAGAGGCCATTATTTCTGACGAACAACAGCCTATCCACTTGATAATACAGCGTTGCCGGCGCGTCGTTGCCGCTTGCGATACAGTGATGCCAAGCCGGGGAGTTTGGCAAGCGATGGTGCGCTGTTGCCAATGCCCGTGCGTAAGACACACAGTTCAGGAGGTCACGGATTGGTATCGCGACACCGGTGATCGTTACGTGTTTGTCCGAGGTAGTCTTCAGTCGCTTAGGCAAAAATTTGAATCGAACTTTTTTAAAGTAGGTACTTTCATATTCCTTCACAATTATCCCAACAGCGTAAAAGTTTATATGCCTACTAATACAAGCTTACATCTGAGGTGACCTGAAGCTAGAACACTATATATTTATTTCCAATAGTTAAAGTTTCAATTCTTGTTACCAGAAATCTGGCTGAGGTTTTTATTCCAATTTGTTCAGTCAGGACAGTTACGTAAGAAAACTCAAAGACGACGAAACTCTTTTCTTGTTGCATTTACGTTTTAATATTAATAATAATTTATTGTATTTTACCTGCCCAGAGGGCAGGAAGGCTAATGCAGGGCAAGTGTGCCCTCTGTAGCCTAACACAGTGATAACAGAGTTACAAATTAAACATTACATGAAAAACAACAAGAGAACATGACATTTATAAAGTTAGACAAATTGAAAGGCAAAAGGCGGATAGGGGTACTTGAATCGCGGTAGAGGTCTGAAGACTCGAGGACGCGAAACGAGGTCGTGAAGCTCATTCCTGCCGCCTGCTTGAAGACGTTGCACGTAAGCCCCTGCGAGGGTGTCGAGTCGAGCGCTGATACCACCGACGCCGGTTTGGGCATACACGTCTTCATTCCGCGTCATCGGAGGAAGCCGCGCGATGCCGCGAAGGAGTCTTCGCTCCAGCGAGAAGTATTGCTGGAGACATCCTCCAAAGACGGGTGTCAGCGCCGGGGCCGCGTATTCAAAGAGGGGACGGATGAAAGTTTTATAAGTGTGCCGTAGAGTGCGGAAACTGCATCCAGAAAGTCGCCCACGAAGCATCTCGAGTAAATTTAGTCTCGACCGCGCACGGTTGATGACGTCACGGCAATGAGCACCCCAGTTCAGAATGTCTGTAAAGGTTACTCCAAGGTACTTGGCAGACCGACTAGGGTACACCGTAGCGCCCCAAAGTGAGATGGACTGACGGAGTGGTCGTTGAGACATTTTCTGCGTTTTGTGCCGGTGGTGAAAAAGGATAAGCTGTGTCTTTAAGGCGTTCGGCAATACACGCCAACGACGCATCCAAGCTTCCAGAGCTTTAATTTGGCGCTGTAGACGTCGGAAGACTTCTCTCGCTGTGCGCCCTTTGCACCAGTAGGCCGTGTCGTCTGCATAGAGGGCTAAGGCAAGGTAACGTATTGTGCGTCACACAACATCCATAATATTTAAACATTGCTATTTCGTTATCTCTAATATTTAGTTAGTTTTAGGCTAAGACAAATTTATTCGTTCGTAGATTATTATTAGATTGACACTTTTTTTACTTGTAATTCTTTTAAAAATAAGTGTTAGTTTTATGTTAATCAATTATTAAATTATATCAAATCTAGTATCACAATATTACGATGGCTCAGTTAGAAATTATTCATATTTAAGTAGACACTTCAATATTGGGTATGTTGACTGGTTTGGCAATTTTGTTACGGGTGGATCATTTTTAAAATCAAAGTCAGATGACGTGAAGGCTATTTTTAGCCGGTTATTCAGCGTACATAAAATTGACAGGTTTTCATCGGCATTTTCCGATTCCCTGACAGGTTTGAAGAGTCGACGATGACAAGTCAATAGCAGGTCATCCATTCATTCACTTTGCCTTATCTCTGGTGTGACACAGATAGGAACATTCAGGAACGATGAATAGGGATCCAAGGAGTGGACGAAGCGAGGGGTTTAGAACATTGAGTGCAAGACATTGTTTGGAGTTTAAGGAACGATTTAAGTGATGATACCAAATTGATATTGGGGATATAAAAAGTGGAAAAAAGAATGTGTTAGTTTGTGTGCATAAATGTGGATATGTGAGTTTATAAAAAATGAAACTATTTAACAGGTAGTAACGTTATAAATATAAATCAATGGACTTTTCACCGTTATTAATACATTTATTTAATGTACACAAAAAATAAATATATTTTAAATAATATTAATATAATATAATATATAGTAATAATTTATTAATATAAAATATTATTTAATGTGTACATTAAATAAATGTATTAATAACAGTGAAAAGTCCAATGATTCAAATTTATAGTGTATGTGAGTGATTTACTGGTTTTTCCTGTTCCTAATGTTTGCTCTTGTTTTCTTTGGAGATTTTATTTGTAATTGTGCTTGATAATGCGTTTGCCTCTGCGTTTGTTTTTGTGTTTTTGCGCCCTTTTTGTATTTGCGTTCATATTTGTGCTAGTGTCTATATTTGTATTTTTATCTGTGTCCATTTTGTATATTTGTTTTCCTATAAATATTTGTATTTATTCATGTGTTTATGCTTGTATCTGTATTTGTATCCACGTTCGTTTAAGTATTTGTATTTGTGTTCAGTTTTATATTTTTGTTTTCTATTTATTCTTGAGACTCGACATGAATGTGCTCATGCCAAGCGAGTCGAGACCTGGCGTTTTACTGAGAACAGGAGATCATTATAAAAGCTCTCCAGCCAAGAATAAGAACTTTGTAGATATTAATATCAGACTTAAGTTTAAGGTAGAATATTTCCATGAAAAGCAGCAAGACACTTATAATAATACAGAAGATGTCATTAAACAACCAGACCATCTCACGAATACAAGAAATTCATGCTTGGTTAAAAATAAGGTTAAGAGTACACCTTCATTATAAGTAACTAGGAAAACGCTAAAGTCCCGCCGCGTTGATGGATGAGCTTTTTAAAGGTTTTAGTTTGCGTGGGATATCTTTACTTTTGCAAGTGCTTTGTTTTGCTGCCTACGCATCGAAGGTGAATGTTGTCAAGTTTCTTTTGTTTCTTGTCAATTGGTATTATTTACCGTAAAAAACTTGTATTAAAAGCTTTATTTCTATGGATTCTGGCTAAATTTTTCCACTTTTTCTTTCAAAAGGTACTACATAACCATAACCTTAATGTCCATGTATAATATGAACGTTGTAGCCCCACCCGTTTGGTCAGAATTGGCCCAAATGGCACGAAAATATCGTACAAAAAGTCAAAAAACGTATATTAAAAGCTTTATTTCTCTCGATTCTGGCTAACTTTTTCAACTTTTTCTTTTAGAAAGCAATACATCACCATTACCTTAATGTCCATGTGAAATATGAACGTTGTAGCCCCACCCGTTTGGTCAGAATTGGCCCAAATGGCACGAAAATATCGCACTAAAAATCGAAAAAATCGTAAAAGTACGATATTCATGAGAAATATTTCTTCGATTGTACCCAAAAATGTAGCAAGTCTAAGTTCAGAGAAAACGAAGGTCGTGTCAAATTTTCATCAAGATCGCATATACCGTTTGCCCGGTAGAGAGCGAACAAACAGACGGAAAAACAAAAAAACAAACAAACAAAAAAACAAAAAAAACAAAAAAAAACACCCGAGCAAAATTTTTTGGGGGGTCGGTGAAATTGAAGTCTTCGCTTCGCTCATCCAACAAACTTTGCCTCAATGCCAAGTCAAGATTTTCATATTTCTTTGTAAAATCTTCTATGATTGGAATAATTTTTCATGTTTAAATTAGGGTATTAGTATGTAAACTAACGTGGACTAAATACAAATTGATTTATAGAAGAAAAAAGTAAAATTTAACTTATTTAGGACAGGAGATTGAGTTAAATAAATAAATTTCGTATTTAGAGTCTACCCATTCAGTCATATAATTGATTTTCAGTGGGGGACTTTAAACCAAAGCGATCTAGCCAACCCTGTAGGCCCCGACGCAATTGACATTGAATCGCAATTGAATATTATGTAAAAAGGGGTAGAAGAGCACACGGTAACCGTGACAACGATGTCAGGGGAGTGTTAGGAAATATGTGGAACAACTTAGAAAAGTTTCTTCCCTTTAATCTAGAAGAATGTTTAGATAAGAAATATGGAGCGAAGCTACTCAATCAACAGATTGTCGAAGTCGCATCATTGCATTTGTAACAACATAATAACAATTTCCCAAACTTGCTCCACTACAATTTGTGTGTGAACGTATATGTGTATGTATGGAAGGCAAATAAATGAAATGAAATAGCTTGGTAGAGATGCCAAGTACTTGAAAATTACCCTTCTAGTAAAGGCTTTGCCCTCCTCCTGATCCCACCAATACATTCTGTATCCTCCTTGTTGATGGAACAAGCTAACGAAACACTCAAGTTTGTCGGAGGTCGTTTCCTGGTTTTATCGCGAGACGTGACACGCGCACAGACGGACGGACAGAAAAGTGATGCGTTCTGCTATTATATAACCACCACTTAAAAGAACATTGAGTAGTGGGGTAGGTTCTTTCTCCACACCGTGACCTAATAAGAAAACTGCAAAGACAAGCAAGTTGTTCTCATTGAAAACAGAGAGACAGAATTAAAATGAAACAATTCGTTCCAATATCCCAAGTGACTCAGCTGCTGTGGACGTGTCAAGTGAGCTGTGCACAGTGTTGCCAAGTGTGTTAAGCTCGACAAACCGGAAGTGGAGAATGTTGCCAAGTGAACTGACCTTTTCAACATTTCAAGGAGGCTCTTTGGAATTATTTCGTGCTAGAGTGAAGGTTGGAACTGAAGAATAAATGTACTAATTTTTTTCTAAAGGGGGGAATTATGCGCTATCTTACTTCTAATATATATGAAATGTCAAGTACAGGAGCATCCATAATAAGGATCGAAGCTTATTGTTATTGTACCACGATTTATCAAACCTTCACTAAGAGTGAATATTCAAACTTTCTTTGGAGCCTCGAAAATCTCTCTGTATTTTTTGGGGGTGAAATGTCAATCAGAGGTCATGTGCTTTATTCATCGTGAGACATGACACACGCTTAGAAACGGACTGATAGAAAGATGTTTATATAAAAGAGCTTCGAACCCTCATAGTCATTCATCGTTCCAGATCTGTAGTCCAATACGTCTGCACCATTGATATCTTAACACCTATAGTAGGCTATATTAGCAGTCATTGGCCCACGTCCGTGACAATTAGAAGCCATCTTAAAATTATGTTTGCATGTTAATTAAATGGGAGCGATTTGTAGCCCAAATATTTTTAAAGATGGCCGTCAGTTTGACAGCCATTAACACCAAATGATTACTAAATTCCCTTATGCAATAACTTCTTATTGTTTCTGTTTGTTGAACCCCATGCTGCACAAGCTAAAATCATATCAAACAATCCAGTAAAATACTTTATTGCATTAAAAAAGCATAAATTAAAACGCCAAATCGCCATCTTGAATGGGATTTTCAACGCTTCAATTTGCTACGCTCGCGCCTGTGCGGAGGTATTGGAGACTGCTTACCAAGCCTTCTATAGGTGTTAAGATATCTATGGTCTGCACTAACCATCCCCTCGCAATGAAGGCATGCCTACTTGCACTTTCAGCACTTCCTTTAGATGTATACACTAATGAGACGAAAACTTGAATAGCATATTTCAACCTGTTAAGGTGTATGAAGAAAAATTCTTAACTGAGATGGAGGTAGACATTCGTTAGTTACTCTTACGACCGCATTAGAATTATTGAATTTTGCACTTTAAATCGGACACTGATTGATTTCCATTGCAATTAAGGATCCTTCAAATAAATCGAGCGAAAACGTAAAATTAAAAAAAAAGTCTACGTCTCTGTAAACGTTTTGGTCAATCCTTTAAAATCCTTGGTATCGTTTAAAAACAATAAAGATTTATGTAAATTGTTAATACTAGTTCTTGCTTTGTATATAGGTCATAAAAATAATAAAGTAGTGTTAATTTTAGTATCTGGTGTAAATAATTTGTGAGACCGATAGTAAATTTTCTTATACTCGATAGCCATATGTTAATATGTCTACTTCAAAAACAGATGGTCGCATACGTACAGGTTATAAGCATTGTTATTTTCATTGAGTGTTAGTCTATGTGTTAATCGTTTCTATTTACCCACAATGTTAATGGGTACGTGCAATGCGCAATGTTAATACACTTAGCCGCGTTATCACATGTTCAGTCATCCAATAAAGTATAGTTAGCTTATAGTGTACTACAATCGTGATTTTGCAACGCTGCAATGTTAAGTGTTATCCAATAACTCTGTGGTTTAGAGTGTATTGCAATTAGTACTTTGCAATGTTGCAAGTACACATCGTTGCCACGTTTAACGTCACTCCGATCATGTTGTTGGTTTAATGTGTATTGAAATAGTAAACCAAGTTGTTACGTCATAAAACTAAGTGTAAGTATACATACGTTGAATGAGACGTTATAAAACATTCTTGTCGTGGTAGAACACTTGCCAGAGTTGCCACATTGATGCTGCGCCGATTATGTTTTCCCGCATTTAACATGTTTTAAACTTTACTTTACAACGTTGTAATCTCCGTGTACATTTGTCTCAATTATAAGATAACGCAAATTTAAGTTATCTATAATGTTACCGTCCAACATTATCAAAATGTTTCAATCCGACAAACAATCATCTACTACAGCGTTGCAACATTTACGTTCTATAGAGTGAATTTCCGGGATCGTGTTTCTTAAACGTGACTTTGCAACGTCGCAATGTGCACGTGTAAGCCATTGTTGTCACATTTACATGGCACCAAAGAAATCTATCTTTTCCTAAACGTGACCCTGGGAATACACATGTATAGATGTCATCAAATCATTTGACCATAAAAATAAAGTTATCGTTTACAGCGTTGATACTTTGGTAAGTTTCCACGTTCAACTTGTGTTGAAAACGTGACTTTGCAACGTTGCAACCTCCACATGCGATCCATTGTTGTCACATTTACATGTAACCAAAGAAATCTATTCGGTCCATCACGTGATCGTCTGCATGTGTGTCATCAAATCTTTCTTCCTGAATCTAGAAGAAGAAGGAGAAGGAGAAGGAGAAGGAGAAGGAGAAGGAGAAGGAGAAGGAGAAGGAGAAGGAGAAGGAGAAGGAGAAGGAGAAGGAGAAGGAGAAGAAGAAGAATTGAAATACAGCGTCCCACCTGGGTCCAAGCGCTACACGTGCACAGATGCCGGGTATCGATTGATTTCGCGTCGCGACGCCGCTGGCGCTCATTAACGACCTCGCGGCAAACTTGCCAACTAGCTTAAGACTGTAATTGACAATACCTCCATAGAATTGTTAAGTGTATGGATAGTTATTAAGTGAGTCCTTCAACAGAAACGTGACGTCGATTAATTGGCTCAGGGGTTGAGAAGCGACCTCTCATTCTTTCCTGGTAGCCTGATAGGTGAACATTCATCATTCTCGCATCGATTCTTGATTAACTTGTTCCGAAAGCAACAGTTGATGGCTTTTGAACGATCAGTAGAGGTAGGTATTTGGGAGGGGGGGGGGGGGGGGGGGGAATAAAAAGCAAGGTTTTTTGTTTCGACCAAAAGCGGTGAATTGGTGATAAAAATATTCAAGATTAAAACGATTTGGTTTAGCCTTTTCCCTTCGACATTTCGACATTTTAGGGTTCTTTATAATAACTTAGCTACATTTAGTGACAGGTTATTTACATACATTTTTTAATTATTCAGAAGTTGCTGGGTTAAATTTTCTCCATCGGAAGACCTAACTGAATTTTCACCGTCAGTATTTGCATTAAATTTATTTCTTAATATAGGAATGACCGAAAACTCCTATAGTAAGTTACTTAATGAACATTACATCATAAAAACGTGCCCATTAAATGGTAGATTTTTCTTTCTAATGCTTGAAAACAGCATTGCTGCTAAAGTAATTCTACTAAACAAGCATTCTATGTTTATTCCATTGATTACAAAACAATAGTTAATATGTACGCAGGATTTGTATGTTTGTACATTATGATTTATGAGATAACTATTGATAATACAAAATAATAATACATATCAAAAACAGCAAAATTCACTATTAAATGTGAATTTTGATCATTTTGTAGTTGATTACATTTTCAATTGGCTGAATACCGAATGAGTAGTTATCCATACCGGAATAGATTAAATGCACAGTTAACCGAATACTAAATTCGCAGTTGACCAAATACTCAGTGGTTCAGCAATTGCTAGCTACATCGAAATAACCGGCTAAATTTGCATCTAAACTGCAGAATCCTCAACAGTTTGTAACCATATTAAGTTAATTTTTTATAAATTTGTCCTGGGAAACCTGCTGGTGCAATAAATGCCCCTCCCCATACAGGCAACTATCTTGTGTTTTGTTTTTATGAACGGAATGTCTGAGGACTGTTTCAAGAAGACTCGATCCCTACTGAAGGAAACCTCCGGCAAAATGTTTAGTAAGGATTGCCGGTAACAGGATGCGATCCATGACCTCCCAATTCAGAGTCTCGAGCTTTACGCTTGAGCTAGGTCAGATAAAAACACTCGAAAATACATAAACAGTATCACTCTCCTTTCATTTATCTCCTGGGAATGTTTTTCATATTTTCCGAAACACTTATTTTTTATAAATGTCACCGTAACTCTAGAAAACGGATCTTATACATCATGAAGAATCGTGTCGACATTCAATAAATATATATTATTAAGACGTGAATATTTCTATTTTATTGTTATCAATATTGTTATGTATTCTTGGATGGCTGAATAGCGTGATCGAACGGCCGAATGTTTCTTGGCATGTCTAGACCGTAGAA
The DNA here is from genome assembly GCA_024449915.1 of Sweltsa coloradensis. Classification (NCBI taxonomy): domain Eukaryota; kingdom Metazoa; phylum Arthropoda; class Insecta; order Plecoptera; family Chloroperlidae; genus Sweltsa; species Sweltsa coloradensis. The sequence continues at coordinate 677,638 of JAMZAV010000120.1, forward strand.
TCACCCTGACTGGGGGTGGGTTTTAGTTCTCCTCGAGACCTTAACGAAGCTATAAATGATTGAAAGTAATCGCCCACACAAGCGTCGTCTACTCACCGATATTAAGCCTTTATTAGACTGTTCATTTGTTTACCTCGGTTTTATTAAACCGTTAGAGCGTGGGTCGATATTGCGTGGTGTGAGACTAAGGACAGTGCCAGGTAGTCTCTCTCCCTCTCTCTCTCTCTCTCTCTTTCCCTCCCACTCACTCATTTTCTTGCTTCGTCTCTCATCAGTGCAATTAGAACTTGGAACGCTTACCGTCAAACTTCAGGGACACCCATATCAATAGTTGTAATATTTTTAAAAGTAAAATCCATGAATTATATTTCACAAAATGCCATGGAAATACTGAATAACATAATGCACAATATGTTTAAACTCACAATATGCTATGCTTGATTCAATTTCAGTAGACGACTCACTTAATAATTATAGTATGAATGAGAGTATATTTGTGTAAAATGTATATGTATGGACTGCAATAATGTAAATGTGATATCTTTAAATTACTTTTTCTTGTAAATTGTGACTAATAATTATAGGCCCAGAAACAATTCTATAAAAATATATTTAGTAAAAGACTAGGTTGGATGAAAGAAAAGGCCTAGAACAATAAAGACGAGTATCCATCTATCTATCTATCTATCTCGCTAATTCCCTCTCTGTCTCTCGCTCTCTTTACATTGCATTAAGATCAAACATCAGATTTTTCCACTTGAAAGTTATGTTTTACTAAAAAACGTAATGTTGCAATTAATACAGTATATTTAGATAAATACTATAAATTTCACCCATCTATTATCAGTAACTGTCTTCATAATCATTTTGTTTGATACAAGGCCACATGGTCATCATAATACAAACATTGATCAAATCATTCAAATCATTAAAATCTCTCACACTCGGGAGAATTTGGTGAATAAATTTTGGTAATGGCTAATGCCTCGTGCTTTTAACTATGTATGAAGTGTGCATGTTCACATCTAAATATTCTTATCTCTTAGATTGGATGAAGATAAGGCTCAAGAGGCCTTAATCCTGCGATGCAAGATAGAATCTCTCTCTCTCTCTCTCTCGCTCTCTCTCTCTCTCTCTCTCTCTTTAAAACCAGTTATATAAGTTCATTGCTATATAAGTAAGCTTACAATTGTATTTTGTTTATATAATTGTATTTGCACTATCTATGAAATATTCTTTGTTTACTTTAATATCTAGGATAAGCTGTAACAATTAAATTAAATTATGTATTTAAGTTGTACCAAATCAGGTTGGTTGGAAGATAAGGCTTCACTAGCCTTAATCCCGCCTTAATAAAGACCTTAATCAATCAAAATCAATCAATCTCTCTCTCTCTCTTCTCTCCCTCTCTCTCTCTCTCTCTCTCTCCATCTTTCTCTCTTCTACACTCTCTCTTGTTAAGTTTCAACCACTAAATTTGTCGCAACGTTTAATAGAGTGTTTGTGAGTCAAGTAATTTCACATTTGTGTACTCAACACTGTTTGCATTCGTTTAGTTATTCATGAATTCACGTTCCCTAAGGTGGAGACTGAATATCACTTGGTTGGAATATTCGCACGCTATAAATAAACCGTGTAATAATCAATCAATCCGCCCAACTCTCAATCTCTCGTAGCACGTCGCCATGCCGACAGTTGAAAGTTAACAGTTGACAGTTGACAGTTTGTGGCACGGTTCAACGTGCTATGTGCTTTTATAGTCCGGATGTTTAAGGGGTATTTAACCGCTAAACTCAAAAAATATATTTCATTCATAGGCTAACTAGTAATGAATTTGGCAATCAACAGAAAAATTATTGGGGCCACCATGACCTCCCAAAAAATGGTCAAACACGACATTTTTCGATCTAGGTCCCATCGGCAAAAATCTCCCATAAGAAATAACATAAGGACGATCTTTATGCCCCGTGACCTTGGAGGATTTTTCCAAAAAAATATTGGCCATTATTGACGTACTCTACAGCCTTTTATGTAAATTCTCTGTATTTTGTTTTGTAATTTGGGCAAGTAGTTTGGTCAAAATATGCTGATGGTGTGATTTTGGAATGCATATTTTTCCGTGTTTGAGGGTATATTGGGGCACAGTTTTAAGACACGATGTAAAATATGTGCATTTTAGATTGGTACTATGCTCTAGTATCTATGTGGACCAAAAAAGAAGCAGATTAAAACCGATTTAAGAAATTTCCCAAAACACCAATTTTCGCAAATTTCTGGATTAAAAAAATGAAAAATTCGTGTTAAATCACAGTTACAAGATATAATTTTTTAATTCTCGATTTGGTTAATCGGGAAACACTCCCGTGGGTGTAATTGTTTTTTTTACTACAATTCAGAAATTAAAAAAGTCCGCCCCAACCGGGAATCGAACCACGGATCTCCCACATTCCAGGTGGACGTCTTTTTTTTTTTTTTTTTTTAAATTTCTGAATTGTAGTAAATAAAAATAATTTTTTAAACTGTCATTTATGTGTAGTATTGTGCTATAGATCATGTGGTAAAAAATAATTTCTTGCATACCTTGCATTTTTTTATACAAGCAATGCACTTGACACACGTATTCTAGGGACCATACCCTACTAATGTTGACATGGAGCCATCGTGATATCCCGTGCAGGGACCCGTTATTGCATGTTTCCTACCCCTGCGTGTTTGAAGGGTAGATTAGCAAAACAATTTAGTGTTTAGTGGAATAGGACACATTTGGCAGTTGGCAAATAGCGATTTGTTCTGCCGACGTAAATGAAACTTTTGCCTAATTGTCAAGAATGCGTACAAGGACAGCTCTACATGTTTTGTTATTAAAGGCAGTAACTATTAACGAAAATTTTCAAAATTGGTCTTGTTAACAAAATTAAAAATCGTTAAAATTAATTAATAAAAAAGTTAATTTTAGAAAAGTGAGCCATTCATTTCGGCTTCCGAGACTACTGTGCAAAATATTTTAAAAAATATTCAGCAAACAGACAACGATTATCTAATGATAAATTCATGGTGATTTCTTGAGCATTATACCAAATTGTACCACGCTTCATAAGCAGCACTACAACCATGTAGCAGACGTGATGTACAGCACTGTACAACACACGTTGCAAGTTTCCCGACCAGCGCTGTCCCAATCAATGTGAGAATGTTTTAGAATAAGAACGCGCCCGTGTAGCAGATAGCTAATGAATGCCGGGCGGGGATGACAATGGGTCGTCTTGTTAGTGAACTAGCTAGAGACTTGACATACATAGCAAGCGTCGCGATCATAGGCCACGCCCCCCTCGTGGGAGTCGACCTGGTCTCACACAGGAAATCCATAAAATATGTCCTCACACTATGTCTTATTAAATTGAAGCCTCTCGGCGTACATCTCGAGGACTTTGCTTTTAATTAGATGGTGCTTTAGTTTTATCAACACAATGTTGGATGGGTCTTGGGTTTTGTTGGTGGTTTTTGTGTCACGTAGCGGTTTTAATGTTGTCACGTTTCACTAAGATGGGTTCGTGTTTTTTTACGTCTCAATTAATTTATTTGTTTTGTTTTGTTGTAAACTTGCGTTCAAAACGTTTACGAGGTTGTAAGAAGAAACTATTTCGTGATATTTCTTGATGTAGGGTACTCACCAATTTTACCCGATGTGACCATAGTTATAATTATTAATATTGAAAAACAGAAGAAAGCCTTTGTCAGGATTGCGGGAGGCTGAATTTGACATAGCGACCGAAAATAATAATTTTTGTGGGAAGCCTGCCCGAACGCTTTTCACGTTCTTTTTGAGGTGTCTAACTAGGTATGTCCGAGGGCTGTTTTAGAGGACTCAATCCCTTGCATTCGCATTAACGACTGAGGAAAACCTCGGAATAAACCTTGAGTCAGGATTGCCGGTCTCGACGGGATTTGAACCCGAGACCTCCAGAATCAGTAATGAGTGTGTCATCTTTGTTAGTGAGTTGATTTGATGAAGCTGAAGCCTAAACACAAAAACTTAAACGTGATTCAGACTAGAATATTTGGTTCCACAAATAAAGATAAACCTCAATAAATAGTTTATCCTGTTTTACATATTCCTATTAATACACTGCACATACACGGACACACAACCACTTAAACATACTTATTACACAAACTTTCTCACAATTCACACGTACACATACACGCAAATACATTCATACACTTACACAAACACAGATGGAATCGTACACTAAAATCGCATACACATTAATACATTCAACATGGTTTTAAAGTCACATACTCTAACATCGCACTTACATGAAAAGGGTCTGTCTACACAGAAAGTGAGACACTTATTTAACACACACACACACACACGCACTCACACAAAAAATACATACATGAAAAGAATCTCCCACACGCTCAAACACATTCAAATAAACACACTTGCATAAAAAGAGCCCCCACACTCACAAACACAATAACCTGAAAAAAAACACACTAACACACAAATTCAAATATAATTACGCTCACATTAATAGGGTCCCCACACTCACAAACATGCACACTCAAATAATCATGCTCATAAACAAAGCCCCACACACAAAAACACTCAAACAGCTACACGCATAAACACAAACTTATATTTTTGAAAAGGGCCCCCCACACACAAACACATACGCACAAAGAGTGACATACGCATGATTGCTTTATCAAACTTGAAAACACACACTGATAAAACCACTCACATGAATACACAAACAAACAGGCATTCGAAAAGAAGAATGGCAACTGACAAGCATATGACGGACCGACTAGAACATTTTCGCTCTGCGCCTGCTTTCCGCGTCTGAACAGGCGAACGTTTTATGAGGAGACAGTCGAAATTCCGTTGCCATGGTTACCGCTGGTCTAGAGCGGCCGGATCGGCTTGTAAACAACACACCCGAGGACTTTTTAACCGAGCCAGATAGCGAAGCAAAGCTTTGAGAGGCTTTTACTCTCTACCTAGCTCATGTAACGTGCGCGACTCTGATTCGAGAGGTCGAGGGTTCGATTCCCGTCATCTGCAATCATTACTGAAAGGTTTTTTTAAGGGTTGAGATTGATTCCCTTTTAACAGCCCTTGGACATTCCCTTAAATTATTAATGAAGCACTCCAATTACCTAGTTAGAATCACTTCTAGCTACACTTATGTATAGTCTACACTCTACGGCGTTGAAACCTCCATTATGTGCATTACTTTCCTGTCCGTCCGTGCGTCCGTATGTCACGTCTCACGATAAAAACCGAACATTATTTCTGATTGACAAGCGTATTTTGTTGAAATTGCCTTCAAGAATTTCGCTATGTAGTTTGACTAAATATACAAGTAAAGAACGAGAGTACAAAAATTTGCAGTGAAGCTCAAAACGGGAACAAAAATCAGTGTGCAGATATTTTGGTAGAGGTGCCGGTAATATAACCCGCATATATAAAGCTAGCCCCCAGTTTAACAAGAATGATGCAGAATGTTTTTGGTGACTTTGTGGAACCAGGGGCTAGCTTTATAAATGTGGGTTATATTACCCGGCACCTCCACCAAAATATCTGCACACTGATTTTTGTGCCCGTTTTCGAGCTTCACTGCAAATTTTTCGTACTCTCGTTCTTTTTTACTTTTTTTTAAAAGTACATCGCAAAATTTGGTTCAGGTAAAGCGTTTATAATGGGGGTAGTTTCGTACGTCGATGGCTAGAGCTTGCTTTTTGTTTCGGGGGGTTAAATACTCTCCTACATTCTTGCTGATGTATGAAAGATGGACGTTACTTCTTTTCTCTCCTTTAACGATAAGAATTGCCATGCTCTGGGCCAAATATTACACTGAGCTCAGACGAGGTTGTATAATTTTTAATGACAGCATAAATTGCTCTTGTAGATATCATAGAAACTAAATGGATAAACTCAAGTATAAATCCCTGAATAAATGTTTTCATGTTCAAAGTTAATAATTTACACACAGCGTATAAGCGCTTATCTTATCTTTTATGGATTCTCGCGCTAAATTCTCATGTGCTACATCTGTCAGATGAATAAATAGCTACAACATTTTTTTGGAAATCAATCCAGAAATTACAAAATTCATCCCAGCTGTGTATCGAACCCTGTTCTTTTTTTATTGGTTCATTTATTTACTTCACTTACTATCCAATTTGAATGTTTTACACAAATCATTGTCTTACTATACATTGTTGTTGTTATATTATGATTTTAAACATTACTTCTATTGTTCATTTTGTCTGCATTTATGTCATTAGATTTATTAAGTTGTCCTCCTTTGTAATTCAGTTTTTATAAATGAATAGGATAAACGTGTAATAAATAAATAGATAAATAAATAAATAAATAAATAAAATTATACTCGATGGTGATAAATAAAGTGTGAGATGGAACCAGATATATATAATTTTTGTAGGAAACCTGCCCAGGGTGCAATTCATGCCTGTCTTCAGGTTCAGGCATTCATTCAGGCATAGGACAATTGTGAAGGGATGTCCGAGGGCTGTTTAAGAGGACTCAATCCCTTGCATTCGCATGAACGATTGAGGAAAACCTCGGAAAAACCTTCAGTCAGAATAGCAATTCTCGACGGGATTTGAACCCGGGACCTCCCGAATCAGAGTCGCGAGCTTAACGTTCGAGCCAACACTGTCGGTAAGATGAAACCAGAACATCTCGACCCAACAACAAGTATATTTACATGTCCATATGTCACGTCGTTTTTGTTTCTCTCCACAGCTGAGCGATTGCAGTATCGTCGTTTCGCTCTCCGACTAAGCTGACAAGATTCGTATTCGATTCCAATCATCAGTCGCGTGTAGTTTGTACATGTGACACGTTTTACGTGGAAACAAATGCCTCCCTCGTGAAACGTAATCTACATAATCGAATTAAACTTGCTTGCAATCGTTGTGAAAGCTTTTACTGGCGTTGCGGTGTTTAGCACGGATTGAAAATGTGTTTGGTTTTCATAGGTTGGCTTTTTGTTAGTTTGATTTTATTTTACCTGTCCCATAACGTCTTTTTGGGATTGTTTGCTCGTCAATGGCGTCGGCGCCGACAGGGTGGGCTTGGTGCGCTTCAAATTAGTCTTTTACTGAAAATCAGTTATGTAACGGTTATAGGACAGAGCAGGTAAATAAATTTTGAATATGAATTTGTTTATTTAATGTTAAGATTAAGGGCATTAGTTTTATATTAATTTTTAGTCACATAATATTAGTGATAAGACAAAGGATTCTTCGGCATCAAAATTGTGTGAATAAATTACATTTACAAAATAATAATAGTATATTTGTCTGCGCAAGAGTGAGGTTGGCTGTAAGGGAAAGGTTCTGTGCCAGCTAAGTAGAATAATTTTACCATCTACATCGTCGATCAATGGTCGGCAAATAACCTAAAAAAATGTTCAATTTTGACATATTTTTCTCAATGTCTTGCCAGAGAATTCTCAACGTCATAGATTCTTTCGCAGGAAAATAAAATACGATATTTTTCCTCTCAAGTATTTTCTACCCGAAATCGAGTATAAATAAAAACAAAATTGATTATGGTGGAGGTGCCGGGTAGCCGCTTAAACTTTCAACTGACGTGATTTTCGTTATACCACAAAGAAGTTGCAGATTTTTTTATATACATAGTAATTTTAAAAGTTGCATTCTTAAAACGGTACCGGCACATCAGAGTTTCATTTCCCAGAAATATGTAGAATCGACTACAGAAATAGATTTATAAATGCTTGTGCTGTAAAATTTGAATTATTTTCGAAGAAATTATAAATCTGAGAGAAATGTTATGTAAAATTTCTGAAATTGTTAGCTTTTCATGGTTATTCTATTGTCATGAAGCCGAGGCCTCACAGAGTTCATACTTTCCCACCTTTATCTGTCTTCAAGATGACTTCACCCCACAACTGCACCAGATCTCTCATAAAACGTTAATAGAATATTTAAAATGGAAGTCCAAGGCGTAATTAAATACGAATGAACTTGACTTTAATTGGAAATTCGAACGTCTTCACTTTATATTATTTAAATGTAGGCGCCATTTAACTTGTGCGTGCTGGAAGGGTAAGAGATGGTGGCCCTGACGTGAATTTCAACAGCAAGGCGTTATTGGGTGCTCCACTAATGTGAACCCATTAGGATGATGATGGCTGGACGATCTATAACAGCTGTGAAGTCAAGGGGCAATATTATGGAGATCCTATGCACTGAATCTTACTTGGGTAGCCGTATTAGAAGTCTCTTGGTTGAGGCTCGCACAGAAGTTGGGGTTTATTGAAATTCAATATGGTGGATTCAATATTACACGTGCATTCACTTACACCATCACAGATAAACTTGCACACCGTAACATGAATATATACATTACAGATGCATATCGAAATTCTTCCGCAAATATGTACACTCAAATATGAATTTTAATTTTTGATTGATTTATTGATTTTTAACTTAGTTATTATTTCAGTTTGTGTACTTTAAGGTAGATATCGAGAACATTTGAGTGAGCAAAACTCCCCAAAATTCAATACTTTTCTATTCGTCCGACTGTGAATATCTCACGTCTCACGATAAAATCAAAACTTACCATAGCCTCCCTTAATTTCCGAAGTTTGATAATATTCTGTTTTTTCACTTGAGATAGTTTTAGTTTCCCACAATCCTGTAATCACCAACTCCTCCATCCGGTTAATCCCTCAGTATAGTCAGCTCCTAAAGGCGCAACCACTGTTAATACACAGATTATCGAGTTCGAACGCAAACTAGCGACAAACAACATAGAAACCGCGAGCGTGCAACACCGGCTCAAGTGCGCCCGCCAATCAATAACCTCCAATCAAAGTGTGGTCACCAATGTTTGTCTGTCATCTGTGCGCGTGTTGTGTTGGTACGACGTGTTTGTTTGGTTTGGGATGTTAATTTCACGTGGCGTTACCAACGTTTACCTGGGGTTGTTGTTGGTTTGCTTGTAAACGGAATCAATTAACTCTTGTCGTTATCAACATAATGTGGTTACCCCCTGAAGAGGTGTTCATATTACACGTGGGTAACCAACAGATGCAACAATTCTGATAGATATTCGTAACTTCAAACATTTGTTTTGCAATTGGAATTCTGCTCAGGAACAATTTTATGTCCCTCTTCCAACTAGATATTCTTGAGTTACGGTAGATGTAAAAGAAATTTCCAAAGACTGATATAAATACCTACATTTTTGTAGGGTAGCCGCTGTAGTGTACTGTACACATCAAAATAACCCGGTGTGACCCTCTTCAGGTGGCTAACTGAGGGGCCTTCTGAGAGAAGAAGCTACGCCACATGTCTTAATTTTAACTACTCAAACTTTGCTAAAATCGAAATTTTAGTTTTGATTCTTTTTTTTCCCCAGGAAAACGTTATTATTACATCTTTTGATCTCCCCAAAACTTGTGGGTTCCAAATTCTTTATTGGAAATTTTAAAGATCTAAATGATTATTACAAAGTTTAAATTTTTTATTTAAAATTAATTTTTGGCTTAAATTTAATACTTATTCTATTTATTGCTTTATAACTCGCCTCGATAAAGTTTATACCACGGTAAATTCTTCCCTCCCTGTGTCGAGAATCGAACTCAAGACTTTCTAAATACGAGTTTCGCGTGGCAACACTCGGCCATGTCAGTAGGTTATTCTCTATTTGTCTATTCGTATCATGTAGCCTCGCGAAGCCCATCAATTCATTGAGTCACATTCTCTCTATCCCCTCAATCTCTCTCCAAGCAGCCATCACTGGCTCTTCGCGACGCCGCTCGAGTTTTTTGATATGCCCATTGAAATGATTCTATCCTCATTTCTTTTGGCAGGGGAGTAGTAAACAAACACACATAACAATAGCAATCCTTTTTTGGAGTTTCCGTTCCCTACTAGAACATTTGAATACTTATTTATTAGATAAGCGCACGGCATAGGACGTTTTAGTTTTATTTACTTGTAACTTGAAAGCGAAGACCGACTAAAATATAACAGCGTGTTTAGTAATATCTCAAGAGCGATAACAGAACATAATGCTCAAACTGAAACAACAGATTGATGTGTTTTAGTGTCAAATGTTACAATTTTTATGACGAGACGAACGTTGTCTATATTAGCTTAATTTATTTCACGAACCGAATGTTTTATCATATTCGTATTAAATTTGAATTCTTTTGATGAGTATAACATAAAACACTGAAATGTTTATGTATTTATTCAAAACACCACTTGAACGCCATGTTGTAATCAAAGAAAATTTAATTTTCCGTCAATTATTTAACATTACTGACACCAGTTGATCGTAAATTTCTAGTCCTAGTTCTAACTCAACATTGTCACAAAGCGTTATTAACAACCCCTCTGACCATCTGGCTAATGACTTGGACGAACCAAATGTTGCAATGACCAGGCCCCAACTAACATTTACTCGTATGGTTGTAACGAACGATTTGAATATTTAATAACTTGTGTTGTTTACTCTTTACAGAGTATAGACATGCGTTTGCTCTTCGCTCGGCCGACTGACACCACAGGTGTCTGAAAATTTGAACATATGTCACGAAGGTGGAGATATTATAGAGCTCTACAGAAACACATTTTTTTTTTAAATATATAGTTTTCACGAATTTTAGATTTCATTAAAAGGTCCAAAAATGACTATATTCGTGATTTTTTCTGGCTGATTAAGACAAAATTGGAAAATCTATGACATTGGGGCTATCAATGTTTGCTTTATTGACAACTTTGCAAAGTTTTATATACGTCAGATTCTTCTTGGCCAAGCGAATAGTTATTGCTAACTGACAAATTTTGTCCTATACCCTCTTAAACTCTAATAACTGATTCGGCAATTATTAATGACAATCGACATGTTTTCCAGAATTGGATAAGAGATCCCACTGAACTTTCGTTTATCTCACAAAAATAACGTGTCTGATAATTTAAATGTATATACTTGTGATATGATTATCTTAACTTTAGGAATGGTTTCTTATTTTATTCTTAACAAACATCTCAAATAATTGTCAAGGAATTGATTTTTAAGTTACAACGAATACACAATTTCTCTTAACGAGAAATATAATAAGTGGTTTTTACATTTTTTGGAAAAAGTTTTTATGTAAAAATGTTGACTAACACATTTAATAATTTTACAAAAGTCTAGAAAAAATCCTTTTGTAAACAAAGTTTGTTTTATAATCTAAAACTAGATCTTCTCGTGTTATTTGCATCTGGGGGGTTGTTAATAAAGTCTACTCTCTCTTCAAGTAAGGGGGCTGGCACCGGAGGGTGACGAGTAGCTACAGGGGAGGGGTTGGTAAGCCTGGCTTGTATATTGTCAAGTTTGTGGTTTGTTTTGTGTTGTGTCGTCTTCTAAACTGACAGATATTAATTGTTCGTATTCACATCTTTGCCGGCGTTCGTTTATGTTGGTCTTGTGTAGAATTTAAGAACGTCATGTGTGAATTACTTGTTACGAGATTATCTTACAGAATTGTTTCACCACTTTAACCATTTCATGGGCCGTGATAAGTTGTTTGTTGTTGTTGTTGTTGTTGTTGTTGTTGTTGTTGTGTGTGTGAGTGAATATATCGAAATTATCACCAAAATCGAGTTATTTCTCTAGGTGAGGTGAAAGTTTAAAAACTAATGTTTTTTGCAAAAGTAGATTTTTAGTTTGAAAAAATAAATCAAATATTTGTGTGCTATTTAAAGATAAATATTGTAAATTTTTACCTTCTCGTGGGCGGTGGGAATATATTTTCCCACCACTTTTTGGGGGGAACGCATGAAAAAAACTTTTTATTTTCTTTGTTAGAGTCTTCATTATTGTTAGTCTATCAAAGACAAAACTTAAATTTAACCCCTGGAATTATTTTGCCCATGAAAGGGTTAAGGTTGTAATTTCCTCTTGCGTGTACACGAACAGAGAGTAATAATCTTTGAACCACTACAACCCACCTCTAACTTCCGTATTTGCCAAGTTGATAATATTACTTGATAACACATTTTGTTTATTTTAAACTTTAACTGAAATGTATACTGAAAAATCTGTTGAGCGAAAATTGCGTGGCCTTTTTTAGTTGTCTAACTTAGTATTTTTGAGTAAGGGGATTTGTGTAGACAATTTAAAAATGGTTTAAAAAGGACTCGATCCCTTTCATTCTCATTAACGACTGAAGAACACCCTGAAAAAATCTTTCAGTCAGGGTTGCCACTTGCGTGTATTCATCCGCAACCTTCCGAATAGCAATCTTGCGCCTTAAGTTTGAAAAACATCCGTCGGTTTAACTTTTAATACACAAATTTAACTTATAATATCTGAGTCCATGAAAAACAACACATTTATCTTTGAACCTCCCAACCATTGCAAAAATTGCCTACATCATTGAATACACGCCCGTATTTTTTCAACTTCCCCTAACAACAAATCTAAAACAACATTTGACTGGGAAAATAATGCAAACCCCAGTCAATCTGGTTCTAGTCCAAGTAGGACCCAAACAAGCAGGTCTACAGCAATCTTCTTAGGATTCTAGTGTAACAATAACCCTTCTAAACATCTTATATGACTCCAGTCAATCTTCAGCCTAACAGAGCCTAGAAAACTTTACCCCGGGGTGGCATTGAAATCAATATCACTTCTAAAACACAGTGTCTGACCATGGTCTGACTGAGGAACTAACGCAAGCCACCCCAGTTTATCTGGTTCCAACCCCAGTAGAAGCTCTACTGCAATCTTCTTAGGATTCTAGTGTAACAATAACCCTTCTAAACATCTTATATGACTCCAGTAAATCTTCAGCCTAACAGGGCCTAGAAAACTTTACCCCGGGGTGGCATTGAAATCAATATCACTTCTAAAACACAGTGTCTGACCATGGTCTGACTGAGGAACTAACGCAAGCCCCAGTTAATCTGGTTCCAACCCCAGTAGAAGCTCTACTGCAATCTTCTTAGGATTCTAGTGTAACAATAACCCTTCTAAACATCTTATATGACTCCAGTAAATCTTCAGCCTAACAGGGCCTAGAAAACTTTACCCCCCGGGGTGGCATTGAAATCAATATCACTTCTAAAACACAGTGTCTGACCATGGTCTGACTGAGGAACTAACGCAAGCCCCAGTTTATCTGGTTCCAACCCCAGTAGAAGCTCTACTGCAATCTTCTTAGTATTCTAGTGTAACAATAACCCTTCTAAACATCTTATATGACTCCAGTAAATCTTCAGCCTAACAGGGCCTAGAAAACTTTACCCCCCGGGGTGGCATTGAAATCAATATCACTTCTAAAACACAGTGTCTGACTGAGGAACAGGCGGCGAATATCTACAACACCCCGTGAGCGACCCCAGCCGCCCCCGCCCCCGCCCCCGGCCCCGGGGGTGGCTTCGCGGCCGCCTCAGCTCTACCAGGTATCGATCGTGTCCTACGTATCACAATAACCACTCGGAACACCCAACGTTCCATGTCCCCGATATGTTGAATTGTCACCTTACTGCACGGCTTATTAGCCGACACATAATTCGCTGTTTGCATGACAAGGCTCAATTAAAAACATGGTCGCTGATATGTTCTCTCATTACAAGGTTACGATTTAAAACATTTTTTCAGCTTTCGTTTTACTAGGTTAGTATACTTGTCAAATAATTCGGTAATTTTGATGAGAGTTACAACATTCAGCAATTTAAGAAATGTTCTGCTCTAGTACATAACCGCATCATTCAATAAGATTAGTAATATGTCAGTACTAATAGATGTCAGTTGATCAGCCTGTTTAATATGTATTCTTATTTAAAGTAGGCGACATAATAATGAGTAGCATGTTACATTTATATCCTATATTGTCAACTTAGTAGATAATAGTTTCCTCTAGATCCTACATATTGAGACACACACTTGAGTAATATTTAGTGTTTGTTTTGTATTGACAGCAACACAAACAACATACACATGTCAGAACTTATGTGTTAGTATAATATTTTAGTACGTTACTGTGATATTGTCCGATCTAAAGTAACGAAGCTATAAGTTTGTTTAACATACTTTCACATAATTATGTGTACTCCGCCAAAACATTGCAGCATAAATAGGCCTTGGACGAATTATTTATTGTTGAACCATATTTAAAAAAAATAGTTTTCGCAGTGTGTTGAATGTGATCCAAAAGTAATCCATAGCTACGTTTTTATCTTACTTCTAGCACACATAACATTTGATACATAATGATTTTCTCCCAGTATTTTCTTTTGTTAGTATTTTTTTGTTTCTTTCTTTCTTTTAATTTTTTAATTAATGCCTGGACCGGCACCTCAATCATTTAACAAAAGATTTTTATGTTACCCGAAAATGTATTTTATTTTTTTGACGTCGAATACTCGATCCAAAAATGTCGGGAACCCGCGCACCACTAGTCAGTATACGATATCGTAATAAGAAAATTACAGTATGAAAATCGGTGGAATTTTATTCAATTTGAAAAAAGGGTAAAGAAAAATGAAATAGAACTGATCCAGTTCACGAATCCCTAAAACAAAAATGAGTTTGCGTGTGCGTGTGTTCAATGACGCACACTGCACAGCACCTTGCACTACTTGCCTAGCTGTGAACTGTGAACTGTGAGCTACACTTGGATGGAACAGCCCAAGTGAGTCCAACAGGAATCATCCAGATTCCATCAAATCAGGTAACAGGCTGCACACAATGCCAGCTGGGGCAACGTTTAGCCATTTCATGCTTGGCGAGGCAGAAGGAAACCGTGAAAACTGACATTTTTAAAACAATCCGTGTGTTTTCTTCTGTAAATGACTAATGACTGGGTTTCTGTAAATGAAGTGAGTAATTTCATTATTTTGATATCATTTACAAAAAAGCGGAAAATGTTTTATGTGTGATTTTGTTAATTCTTCAGTAAAATATCAGTATACGACTGTAGCTTGCCTATACGAATAATATTTGTAGGATTTTATTATAATATTTCTTTATTTGAATAATAACAATAATTATAATCAATACTCATTTCCAACAATGTCGCGTTGAGTGGTGTTTTTCACAACGATACTAGGTTTGGTTTATTTGGGTTAAGGACGCGTCAACCGTTTGGTCAAATGCACAACTCTATAGCCTAGGGGATATGGGGAGGAGGGGCCCATGCTGATCAGAACCAGCCACGGGTAAGGGGAGGAAGGAGGTTCTCACGTCGCGGTCGTCATCATCTTTGTCACCGTCAACGTTCGTTGTGTCAATTGTCATCGTCGTCGGGGAGGTCGTCAAAGGATAGGGAAAGAGTGTCCCCGACGACTATTGCCAGAGCTCGCCTCTAGTTTCGGGGACTAATGTACTCCACTCTTACAAGCTGATGTTTGCGAGGTTAACTTTTTCTCTTAAATCGCCTTTTACGATTAGCAGAGCCATGCTCTGGGTTAATTCTACCCCGGGCGCACGAAACAATTTTTTGCCGAGGTTTACAGACTCAGCGTTTCTTCATCATCATCATCTTCATCGTCATCTTCATTTTCGTCCTCATTCTGCATCAGCTTCTCCACCAATACTAATAAGTATTAAACTATATGCCTACATCTTGTTTAGAATTTAAAAGTTGTTACCATAAAATCACCGTTATTGAAGTGGGTACGAGAGTGCACTATAAACAAGGGGAGTGAAACTACTTGGTCAACATATTGCCGACAGATTATATCTTTTAGTGGTGGTGCCGTGTTCAACAATATCCCCTTGGAGTGGTGCTGCCACGCCCCCTGACCCACAGGTCCACTACAACATTATGTATCATATTTGTTGAAGGGCAATGTCAACTAAATAAACCGCGTGTTAATCCGAGGACTTTTCGGTTTTAAGGCTATTCGACCGCGTTTTTCTATTTTCCTAAATATGCAACCAATTCAAAATATAGTGAATGGCTTTGAGACCTGGCTATTTTAGAAAATCAAAACCTTTTTTCAAATTTTTGTGATCGAGCACACGGCAAATATCGACTCTTTAAAATAATTTTAAACTCCAATTCGCCCAGACACACCATTCAACGTGGGTAATTGTGTTTTGTGACATTAATTTTCTTTTCTAGAGGCTGACAGAGAAAAAAGCTTTTTTTACAATGGTTTTTCCTGCGAATGTTTCGGTTGGCGGTACAAATTGGTACAAAATAGCGCCAAACGAAAAAATTCACAGGAAAGACAAATGTTTTAAAAAAATCAGTCAGCCTCTTGAAAACTAGTTGAAAATTAATGTCACAAAAAACACAAGTACCTACGTTGAATGGTGTGCTTGTGCGAATTGTAGTTTGAAATTATTTATTATTTGCCAAGTGCCCGAGCAGAAAATTTTGAGAAAAATAATTTTGATTTTCTAATACAGCCAGAGTTCAAAGCCATTCACTATATTTTGACTTGGTAGCATAGTTGGGAAAATAAAAAAACCGCGGTCGAATAGCCTAAAGCGTGTGACATAACACATATTTATTTATATATTTATTTTTTATTTATTTAACGTCTTTATTTTTAACGTCTATAGGGAAGCTTTGTTCCGTGATAACGTTTTTCGGATTCGGCTCTAACGGGAACCAGATAACGATTATTGTATTCGGTTTAGTTGCAAACATCATTAAATTAAATATGTTTCTACGCAGTCGAATTCTTAACAAAACAACACAACACAATAAAACACAAAGCATTACTCCTAACCCTATACAAATTCTATAAAATTCTCCCTCAAACGGCGACAAATCCCTTTCTTGGTAGTAATAAAACCCCGATAGTGATTTACAGACAGCGGCGCTTGAGAAAATGAGTAACTAAACTCGCACCCGGAAGTAGTTGGGCTGATGTATTGCCGGCCGGGGGATTCCCAAGACGCCGAACCGGAAGAGAGCGTGTGGCCGAGGGTATCCGACTGACAAAACGAACACTTCTCTTCTCAATTATCCGATTCAATAATGAAGTAGCTTTTTATTGGCTTTCCGGACATTTTTCATCGGAGGATATAGTTATGGGGTTGGTTGGTTATTCGATACGGGGTATTATTACCGAAGACAAATTTGATATCGTTATTATTTAAAGAGGGCGCCATAGACATGGTTATTTAATAGAAAATATGTTCTCCTTTAGCCAGGGAGCATCGTTTGTATGTTACTTACTTTCATTAGACTTCAAGCAAGGATACAATAAATTATATAACATTCCAAATAGTTACAATTTCTGATATATTTGTCCCGGTACTCACATGTTGAACAGTGACTTGGCCAGTTGGATATAGAGAAGAAACAACACAAATTTCAGCGGTGGAAATGAAGTTTTTAAGGAGTGTGTTGGGAGTGAGTGAGTTCGCTCTAGAAAGGCCAAACGGCTAAACAGATTGAGCTGAAATTTTAAATACACATCCGGTACCAATTCTTAGGGTGCAATTAACATTTTGAGCAAAATCCGTTACGATTTAAACTCACAGTAAATAATAAATTGGAAGCAGTCTGAGAATGTCACATGTAATTTAACGACAATGTTTATTTGTTTATGATGAAGAGCACGAAAATAAACAAGGAAGCTGCTGTGGTTGGAGGAGGACAGGATTTCTAAGATATACGAAATAAACAAACCGTGTGAAACAAGCAGCGAAACAGAGGGAGGCCCAGACTGAGGTAGGACGAGGTTATATCAATTGATGTGGCAAAACATGTGAAAGCTCCTTATGAAGAAGAACGTGATCAAAAGATTACAGAAGATGAATGTAAATAAGATAATAGAGAGGATGAAAGAGACAATGAGGGGTGGATGGTGACTTCGATAAACCCGGGGTGCCAAAAATGTGGTAAAAGAATGAAATTATAGACGCAAAAAACAGATCTGTTCAGATCTACAATACACCAACAATCCAGATGTTATAAAGTTAACCGTCCTGGTAGCTTAGGGGTAAAGCACTCGACTGGCAATCGTGAGATCGGGATTCGATACCCCTCTGGAGTGGATTTTGTAATTTCTGGATTGATTTCCATAAAAATAATCTGAATTTCTATGTTAACGCCCCCTTTAGAACGGTTTACCTTAGTATGTTTTAAATTGAACCTAAACTAAAAATTGTAAAACGATCGTTCTAAAAATAAAATCAACTCAGTTAACTTAGATGTAACCGTCCTGTATTACTTTTAGTTAAACTGTGAAGTAGAAAATCTTTTAACCTGAAAGATTCGAAAGTATGTATCTACATCTCCAAGCTAAAGCCCCACCCCTACTAGAACTCTAGCCGTGCCTGTATTTTAACCACCGTGGTTATGAGATGGATGTTCTGGTGGTCAGCTCAAAGTAAGCGGAATGCTGCGGTGTTGTTGAATACCCGGACCGAGTCCGACGTCTTGGAACAGACGGTTCAATCGAAACGTGTCTGCTTAAGAGCCCACAAGACAAAACGTCTTCACTGTTATAACATTATTATAAATAATATGATATCACCCGAAATTCGTTTTTTCGTTCTTGTTACATTTTTAAAATTTGTATTTATAAGTTGGAGGACCACATAACAAATGTTGTTGAAGAGAGAGATGAGTGCATTCTACAGAAGGAAATGGCGTGATCATCTGTAAGTGCGTCTCGTTGGTCTTGTGGTAAGCGTCTCTGCTTCCTATGCAGAAGGGTCCAGGGTTCGAATCCCATCAAAATCAGAAGTTGTTTAACTTCTGATTTTGACTTAAGCCCATCAGTTCTTGTCTTAGGAATTTGTAAACTGTGACTTTGGTGCCGTCCTAGCAACGAGGCAGATAATAAATTTAAAGTTATTCTGATTCGGTCCTGTTGTTTCTGGCGTTGATCCGCGGGTGCTCGCACTGATTGCTATATTTCCTATTAATAAATATCGATCTTTGGTTGGTTAACGCTCACTCGTCGATTGCGTCGGGGCTTACAGTGTTGGCTTGGTCGCTTTGGTTTAATTTCCCCCACTGAAAATCAGTTTTATTACTGAGTGGGACTCTAAATACGAATTTAATTATTTTATTTATTTTATTTGAGCTGTTGGTTAAGAAGCAAGAAAAAAGAGGACGAAATTGATGTTGAAGAAATTGAAAGAGAAGAGGGCATTACAGGCCTGGCAAGCCGATGTGAATAAACTCTTTGTGCCCTAGAAAACAGGTGTTAATTGCCACCCCCTGACCCGACTTATGTAGGAAACAGGAGTAAATAAATATATGTATTTAATTTATATAATGAGTCGAGAATTTAAACTTATATCTTTGGAAAGAAAGGCTGCGGTGGTTTGGACACGTGAAGAGGATGCAGAAGGACATGATTACGAGGATGCAATACAAACCAGACACAGGAAACAAACAGAGAACAAGAGGGAGGCCCAGACTGAGGTGGGAAGAAGTTACAGTAATCGATTTGAAAAGAAGAAACACAACTTGGGATAGGGTAAACCAAAGATGATGGTGGGAAGAAAGGAAAATATGGCAAAACCTGGTGGAGGTCCCTGAGGAAGAAAGAAGAAAGAGGAAGAAAGTGAAGCAAGAAAAAGATTATTATGTGGGGGAAGCGTCAGGCATATGGCTAGAAGGCTTAAATAAACTCGGGGGGGGGGGGGCAAGATTTTGGTCCTCCCACGCCCTACCCGACTTGGATACAGGGCCGGATAATATTATTAGTATAATTATTTTATTACGTTAAATGTGTAATCGAGGCTTTGTGCCTTACAAAGCATGTTAAGAATCACAAAGGCTAGTTGTTCCAACCAAGCTTTTGTTCACGCGCATTATTTATTACGTGATTTTAAACCCAAGCTTAACATTCTAGTAAATTGTTTACATGAAAGTGCACGAAACTTAACGGGCTAGGTTTTAACCTAAGGTATTGTTAGTGCAACTTTAGCTATAGTATTATGTGGTTAGGATTTTATAGCTGTTGTTTTAATGTTGCTAGACAGAAAATACAAAATAAATATTTATGGATTTAAAAGCACAACGTTTATAACATGAGTCAAACAGGAATAGCTAAATCGATTCGAAATAGAAAGCGATTTAGCGTAAAACGTTTTACCTCTAGGTCCCAACTGAATGTGAATTAAACAAACATTCCGTGTTAGTATGCCATTATAAACAAGCTAGACTAATTCGAGATCGTATTTTTACTCAAACTTAACTTAGAACAGTGGCTTTTGGTTAAATCTTTATGTACGTTATATCTACATTAAATGACCAACACTTACATGGTGTTATAAATACAAATAAGCATTGGACTTTCCACGTATTTATAACGTTATAGCCTGTTATATAGTTTTATTTTTAATAACTTATATGGAGGTCATGTATCATGACATAAGTAGAGGACTGGTAGCAGTTAATATTACTTGTCTACAATCTGGATTGTCTTTTCCTAAGCCGCAGGTCAAACATCGAACTAGTTAGACTACACAAGATCTTCCTCATAGGATTGCCCGGTGTAAGGTACCCATACATTTAATCTTGTGTGACCCTCTTCACGTGACTGACTAGATTATTAGGTCATTCGTATGATGAAGAAGAAATATCTGACAGCTAAGAACTCAATCTCATTCTCAACACTCGTATACGACTGACGTATATGACCCCGCTCAGATGGATTTTGTAATTTCTAAGTTGATTTATATAAAATCAATTACGCCTATCGGAGTGTTTTCCTATTTATGAAATTGAGAAATAAACTCTCGCTCATAACTGCGTTAGGTAATGACATTACATAAATCGAGTTAAGAATGTCAGTTCAAAGGCACTAGAATCGTTGCAGTACAATCCAAGTGTTATGAAGTTATTTTTTTTTTTTTTAATGAATTTTACCTGCTCATAGGGCAGGAAGGCTAATGCAGGGCAAGTGTGGCCCTCTAGCCTGATAGTTACAAGATCAGATTAACATTACAACAAGAGACAATTAGAGAACATGACATTTTATAGAGTTAGTCGACGGAGACCGGGGTTCGATACCCCCCTGAGATAGATTTTGGATTTTGGATTGATTTACATAAAATCAACTACACGTATGGGAGTGTTTCCCGATTAATGAAATTGAGGAAGAGAGAGACATCCGCGTCGTATCATACGTTTGGGACGTTGGTCCAAAGTGTATGCCACTATAGGAGGACGCGGGTTCAACTCCCGCATAAGGTTCCTCCATTAACCCGGACTGCCGAGCAGACGTCGAGGAGAACGAAGTCGTTACACTAGCTTTCGAACCCACCATCTGCTCTAACCAGCGGTATACGTGAGTTTCAGGGACGAGCGGTCACCTACTCTACCCCTGACCACGCCCGATTCTGCCTAACTTCGGTGTTCGAGTGGGAACCGGTTAAACGACCTCGGCTAAACCGCTGCCTCTGTAAGAGTAGACTACGCGTCATACTAGGTGCACATTATCAGTGATTGCACCGCGGCAGTCACAGTCAAACCACGCGTCATAATGCATCGTACGCATCGTCCACGTCATCGCCGGCTACCGGGGCGAGGGCCGAGGACCGCGGGGTCGACTCGTACAGCCTCGGTGAGTGTGACCTGCCTTGCTAAGCACCAGACTAGCCCTGATGATAGGAACATACGGGGGCAATACTTCCAGTATGTTCAGGCTGAAATGTCCAAGCTGTTCTGTCGCGGTTATTCTTTATATGCCTACGTTTCATAAACCTCGACAGTCCAACTCGCTACCTTCCCGTGGTTTAGCCTGTGAGTAGGGGAGTAGTGTATTCCCCAAAACTAAGGGCGAGCTCTGGCCGGTTGGGGTGCGTGTTGCAGAGAGAGCTCTCGCGCAACTTTTATCACACCTTACTTCATTCACACAGCCGAACTCATATTTATTTTCTTTTCACTTTTTACTTCTACATACTTGCCGGCCCTCTCTGCAACGAGCACTCCTCCGTTCCCACCCAGTTTAACCCATCCTATCCAACATCCTCACTCCTTCCCATTAACCCCCCGCGTCTTCCCTTACGTTCCTCCCTTTGGAAAGAAGAAAACATGGTGGTAATCCACAATTATGGAAAAAGAAAATTTGGAAGATTCCAATACACTTGACATGGGCACTGATATAACTCTACTGTTGAGTGCCCTAAAACAACATTAACTAAGTAACTAACTCGATGTTTTCTTTATCAGGACTCGAATGTTTTGTTTATTTGTTTATTTGTGGCCACATAACAACAGGACGAAATGTCCCACAAGTTCAATTTTCCAAACATTACATTACAAAACAACACATAACGTACATACAATATGCAAATTATATACATAAAGATGTCTATTCAAATATTAACATGAATGTATGTGTGTGGAGTTGTATGTATGTTTGAGTGTGAGATTGTGTGAGTGTGTAAGTGTGAATAAATTGTGGTGCATGGATGAGTGCCTTAACACATGATGTGAAACTTACAATATGTGTTTCCTTGCTTATACAATCGTTTAGAGCCCATAAGCTGTCTCAGTTTATGGCATTGGTTTTATTGTTAGAGGGCTATTACACGGGAACTGCAATCAGAACGAATGTGCGCTTACTCAGTACCATAACAATCCAACCTACATTGCAGTCAGCAGTTTAGAACATTCTTTAACCAGGTAATGGAAGTCAACCACGACCAGTTGTTGCACTTTGGTTTCGATCAGTGACTGACGACGGTTGATAACAGTCCCCATGAAATACCCCCTTTATTTATTCATAAACAATCAAGTGTAAAGCGGTGTTACATAAATGCTAAAGCTCATCAATATGAAATGCTGGTAGGAAGCGAACCTTAGTTCTTTGTCAATGTGTGTCCGAAATACAAATACCCACGTGTGCGTACGAGACTCTGATTCGGGAGGTCGCGAGTTGAATCCCGCCACCAGCAATCCTCACTGAAAGATTTCCCGAGAGTATCACTAGTCGTTTATACGAACGCAAGACATCCCTTTACAATCATTCAAACTCCAAGATATCTAGGTAAACACCACCATGCATTGCACCCTGGGGCAGGTTTCCCACGAGAAATTTAATTATTTCACCCATGTATTAAATGTGTTTGTGTATTTGTAACGCATTTGTTTGTCGAAGGCGTGCACATTGTTGCCATAGTTTTCGGCGAATATATATTCTTGTTTTTCTCAAGTCAATAAACAATCAGGCACCTACAAATTAAAGAGGCTATCAAAAGGTACCAAACATCGGGAAACTGTGACTAATTGTATCAATTCTTTCTGCTAAT
Source organism: Sweltsa coloradensis (assembly GCA_024449915.1). NCBI lineage: Eukaryota > Metazoa > Arthropoda > Insecta > Plecoptera > Chloroperlidae > Sweltsa > Sweltsa coloradensis. The sequence continues at coordinate 700,886 of JAMZAV010000120.1, forward strand.
ATTTCTTAAGAAATAATGTTTTATTTGTTTAACGTTTTGTTATAGGAGGAATGTGAAAATCCATCAGAGGAACCTGGTCGACATTGGTGTTCCGTCCTGCAGCTTCAGAGATGTTTGTGAGTGTTGTTATTCAACTTGTTCTTTATTCAACTCGGTTAAAACCGGAGCTAACATGTGGTACGGACCGAAGTCAAGTACGTCTCAGGTGTACCTACATAACATACATTCTCTTAACTAAAATATGTCATTTAAAAAAATTGTTTATAATTGTAGATGATGTTTATTTTTATTGTTATTATTAATATTATTATTATTATTATTATTATTATTATTATTATTATTATTATTATTATTATTATAAGACGTCTTCAAGAGCGGGTAGAGGGATGCACAAAACTGGACGGATACAGCCACAGGCTGGTGGGAAGAAAACAGGGTGTTTTTTTATATCGTGGTTGTCGTCGTCTTAATGAATAAGAATATGAATCTCATCACCACGATGCGTGTCTCAACCGTAACCGCTATAAATAATAATGATAATAATTTTTCGTGGGAAGCATGTCCTAGGTGCAATTCATGCCCCTCTTCAGGTGTAATAACTAGGTATGTTGCGGATAGGACAATTGTGAAGGGATGTCCGAGGGATGTTTAAGAGGACTCAATCCCTTGCATTCGCATTAAAGACTGAGGAACACCACGGGGAAAAACTTCAGTCAGGATTGTCAGTCTCGACGGGGCTAGAACTCGGGACCTCCCAATCAGAGTCGCGCGCGTAACCGCTATGAACCATACACCTTTGCTAAATTGACATATTATTATGTTTTACTTCATTTTAACTTAATTTTTAGATAAAGCTCAAAGATACATTTTGTGTTAAATAATAATTACAAATCAAGTATAATTAACAATTTTCGTTTATAATAGCTTGTTATCAAGTTGTATGCAATAACAGGTAAGAATCTTACCATTAAAACTCCAACATCACATTTTTAATCTTTCGTAAAATCTATAAAAACAGCCATTACCATAACTACACCCTATAAAAACCATTACCATTTGTGAATAGCGCTCCCAACCAAAAAAACATAACCTACCTTTATTAATTTTTTCGCAAACGTAGCCAAACAAGAGATCGTGCCTGGTTCGTTATAAGTCCGCCAGGGAGCAGGTCTCTGGCGCTTTAAGGGGAAGTGGGGCAGCCCCCCCCCCCCCCTCCCCCTCCTCATTACCGTCTGCTTCGCACAAGGGTAGGCAGACTCTATGGCTGGTGTGTGGACTCATTAGAGCAATGCAGCTTGTGTATGTACGCGGTATTTAATATTAAGCTTTGATCTTTGTGTTGGATAAATGAGAGTGTTGGGTAAATGAGTGTGTTTTGGATATACGTTGCTTTACTAACTGAATATACCATAATGGGTTACTTGTCTCTACAAAATCGTCGCTCAGAAAGCCATTCTTCAAATTCATCGTTTTTTCTTCGTTACCATTTAATCTCACCAATCTATTTTTTTATTATTTATTTATTTATTATTTTCCCGCAACACATTAATTGATTAAATGTGTCACGAGGATGGCAGAAAAGAGCAGAGCTCCAAACACTGTTGGTGACTGCCAACCTTGTAACAATAAATATAATAAAATGATAACTTCAACAACATTATTACAATCATTAGAAAACCTATAAAACATGGAAAATAAGGTAAAGAGATATACACGTCAATGAATTATTATACTAGGAAAACGCTTAAGTCCCGCCGCGTTGATGGATGAGCGTAATTTTTTTAAACGAAAAAAGCGTAAAATTGTGATTTTTTTAATAGATCATTTTTCGATTACGCTCAAATTTCACACGAATATATTAACTCATTAAATTAAAGTTCTGTGAAAAAATCATTACAATCGGATAAAGCATGTAGATGTTATAAGTCGAAGATTTTTTTTTAAATCGAAAAAAAATCGTAAAATTGCGATTTTCATGAGAAATAATTTTTTGATCGAATTTTCCCCCGTGCAGTTCTTCGTTCAGAGATTTCATAGACCTCCATAAAATTTCATCGCAATTGGAGTATTGGTTTAGCCGGAATCGTGTTCACAGACACACAAAAATACAAAAAAAAAAAAAAGAAAGAAAGAAAAAAAAAACATTCCGGATTTTTTTCTCCAGTGTAGTGAAATGGAATCTTCGCTTCGCTCGCTACGCTCATCCAAAAATTGAATTAGTGAAAAGTTACTGTTGAATTAATTTAATTAATTTGAATAAACCTATAGTATTCTTAGAAATCAATTCAAGTTTAGAACATGACCAACTTTATTATGTTGACGATCTACGACGATAAAAAATTAACGGCATTGTGTTCGACTGGTCGACATCTCAAAGGAATTAGCATAATATAGGAACGGTGCCATTCTAGCCAAAAATGTGTTGTAGGTTGTAGGCCTACTTTTCAAATTACGCCTTCATGTTTCAATCGAAAAAAAAATGTGCATAAATGTGATACCAATCCTCGTCATGGCTTTTTTAAATTTTGGCCCAGTTTGATAGCATATTATTTTTTAAATATCGACCAAAAATTATAATTTTGTATGGACTTTGAGGGCTCGCACGAAACAATCTGTGAATTAAAAGGAAAAAACGGGCTATATACAAGGAATGAGCATTTAGTTATCTGTCCGTGGGTGGAAACAGAACAAGAAAATGACAATTGTAATTTGAAAAGTTCAAAAGTGCTGTACTGGGGGGGGGGGGAGCGTCCTCACACAAACCTCCGTATTCCGGTCATAAGACAACATTCACTTTTTATTAGAATATTCCGTTGAAATATCTTGCAAGTCCAACCAACCAACCAATAAATTAATGAGAATAATTCAGCTAATAGTTTTGCTACATTTTATAAAATAATTAAAAGTGATTCTCTTTAATCTGTTAATTTTACATTGATTTATATTAGGTTTTTAATGCCATGATGATAACGCGCTGACGAACGGAAGTTGTTGTTGTAAATGGTCAAATTAGAGCTACCAGGCGTTCGATATTTCTGATCTTTCCAAAAGATTCGTCATTGTGCATTTAAATTTAAACTCTATATAATAAAATCATATTTAATTTAATTTATTTAACCGATGGCTAAGACTTAAATTATCTCACGTTGCCACGATGTCTTTGAAACTGCTACGTGTGGCAACGCTGGCTACAAACTTCAGAGCCAGACAAGACAGTAACGAGGCCGGCTTGTAACTCGGTTTACAAGCTACAAGCAGACGACGACAACAAAGGCCGACTATCTCAGCAAATAGATAGATCTCTTGAGCAGACAGACAATGTGGGCGTATGATTACAAAGACTTGTTCCACCATTGAGGAGTCTTGGCGTTCTTTCTCCCGAGTGATGGACGAGACTCGTTGCATAATCGCGGCTTTGTTAAACCGGGATTATGTTAAACGTAGATCAACATCTAGGGAAGTTTCAGCCGATATTGATTAATATTTGTGTTTAGCATATAATCTTTAGGGCTTGTTGGTCTTGTGGTTAGCGTATCTGCTTCCAATGCAGAAGGTCCAGGGTTCGATTCCCGCCAAAGTCAGAAGTTTCTAACTTCTGATTTGGACTTAAGTCCATCAGTTCTTGTCTGAGGAGTTTGTAAACGGTGACTTTGGTGCCGTCCTAGCACGAACACATAAAATCAAGTTTCTGATCGGCTTGTTGATTCTGGCGTTGATCGCTGATGTTCGCACTGTCCATATCATGATTGCTATTTTCCTATTAATAATCGATCTTTTTGGTTATCGCCACTCGTCGATTGCGTTGGGCCCTACAGGTGCTTGGTCGCTTGATTCTGCCCCCACTGAAAATCGTTTATAACTGAGTGGGTAGACTCTTAATACAATTCATTTATTTATTATGTATATTATTTATTTATTTATTATTATTTAGTTGAGTTAGTTACGTTAGTGTAGTTTGATTTATTATTTATTTATTTATATTTATTTATTTATTATTTATTTATTTATTATTTATATTTATTATTATTTACCGGTCTTAGTATATGGACACGCGACCGAAGCTTGCCGGTATTGATTATCGTTTGTTGAAGCCTCCATCAATGGTGGAGGTGCCGGGCACATCGATATTCAAACTTTCTGGGGGACTTTCCCCCAAGGTCAACGACAACATTCTGTATCATCTATGTTGAAGGTCAATTCAAGACAAAAACATATGTCAATCGTACGTCGTGTTCGGTTTTTATAGTGAGACGTGACACACGGACAGACGGACAGACGGACAGACGGACAGATAGAATGGTGTTCGTTACAAAATGGAACATGGTTCGAATGCCATGCGATGCATGACATGAAAATTAATTACTCGAATTTTAATATCATTAGTGTTTTTATTGACAAAATCAATTTAGAAATCAATACCATCGTTAAAAGTCGAACTGATTATAATGTTTTTCGAACTATAGTTCAAACGAAACTTCTTCATAGGACTTACAAGTTACTTTTTCATTTTGCGAGCTTATCGTGAAATGTTATTAAAAAAATTGTGATTTCGCGTGGTTTCAATATTGGCAATAATTGTGTTTTGAATGAAGCCTGCCCAGGGTGCAATTCTTACCCCTAACTAGGTATGTTGCGGATAGGACAATAGTGAAGGGATGTCCGAGGGCTGTCTAAGAGGAGTCAATCCCTTGCATTCGCATTAAGAGTCTTCACTAGACAAATATGTCACTCGTAAGCACTCAAATTCAGATGCACAACAATCTGGAGAAAAATTTAAACGATTAACGTGAATTCTAAAATGCACAAGACACAGATATTTTTATGCAGAAGAACATACAACAAACAGAATTGTTTTATGTAATAAACCCTACTATTATCCATTGTTAAGCGTAAAGTCAACGCGACGGGAGCAACCTATTCTTCTTCCCGTTGCGTTGACTTTATGCGTAACAATGGTATATAGTAAGGTTTATTACACACATCAATTCTGTTTGTTGCATGATGTTCAGCATAAAAATATCTGTCTTGTGCATTTTAGAATTCACGTATGACGTTTCATTTTTTCTATAGAGCGTTGTACATCTGAATTTGAGTGCTTACGGGCGTGCCTTAACGACTGAGGAAAACCTCGGAAAAAACCTTCAGTCAGAATTTGCTGGTCTCGACGGGATTTGAACCCGGGACCTCCCGAATCAGAGTCGCGCGCTTAACGCTCGAGCCAACACTGTTGGCAAATGTATTTTTTTTATTAAGAAATCAAAACAATGAAAAATCGTACTGGTCATAACGGTGTAATAATTTTACTAGCAAACTATACTTCAAACGGAGCTACACTACATAAATAAGTAACATAACGGAACTACATAGACATGAGTAAATTTTTCGATTTTGCGAGCGTATTGTGAATGTTATTAAAACCGCATAATTTCGCGTAATTTTAGTAATGTCGATAAAATAAAATAAATAAATTGTAGTTAGAGTCTACCCACTCAGTTATATAACTGATTTTTAGTAGGGGACAATAAATCAAAGCGACCAAGCCAACCCTGCAGGCCCCGACGCAATCGACGAGTGAGCGATAACCAACCAAAGATCGATATTTTTATTAATAGGAAATATAGCAATCAGTGGTATGAACAGTGCGAACACCCGCGAATCAACGCCAGAATCAACAAGGCCGATTCAGAACAACTTTAAATTTATTATGTGCCTCGTTGCTAGGATGGTTTACAAATTCCTAATACAAGAACTGATGGACGTAAGTCCAAATCAGAAGTTAAAAAACTTCTGACCTTAGCTGGAATCGAACCTTAAAAATAACGAAACTTAGTAAATATTTCGATTTTGCAAAGCGTATGTGAAATGTTATTAAAACCGCATAATTTCGCGTGTTTTTAATATTGTCGGTAGCCGCACCTGTGTGTGTGCGTACTCGCGTAGTAATCCATGTCGTAGTATCTGATCACTTCCTGGTCACGTGACTCGAGTCACCGCCCCCTGCGACCCAGCTTCCAGTCACGTGACTCTGCAGCCAGGGAAACACGTGGCGGGGCACGAGACAGCGTGCAGGTGACAGGAGAGGACGCCTTGTTCTAGCTCGGTGTGATAACTTGGGGCATCAAGGCGGCTGTTTAGTGTCGCGGTGAAGGATGAGCGTTTAAAGAATATTGTGTCAATATTTCCTTTTGTTCTTCAGATTCGTCTAATTGAGCGATTTTTTTTTAAAATTGTTAATTTGATTTTTATTTAAGAGAATGATTATTTTACGAGCTTTCAAATTTATCAACCAATTTTAGTCGCATATAAAATCGGTTATAAAAAATAAACAAAAAAATTAATTCAATTTCCTAGAATTTAGAATCTGTCAACAACAACCAAATAACTACGCATTTTCTCATTGATATTGATTGATAAACATTAAAATCTGATATGAAAGGGTGTACAGAGTCCTTCATTATCATGTATGCCACGTTGTATTCAGACGTAATGATTGATGGCTGCAGGACAAGGAATGCGCCGAACATCAAATCACGCCGGCTTCCCCTTAACGTCGATCCTATTCAATTGTAAAAACTGATTTACTAAGGGAGACAAGTTCCCGTATGGATCACGTTTCTGTCAGCCTGCCTGTGCGTGTGTCACGTCTCACTATAAACCGAACACTACATCCGTTTGGTATGCGTTTGTTTTGGCGACATTATCCGTCAACAAGGACGATACAGGATGTTTTTTTATAATCCTGGGGGTCTTGCGGCGGGCTTAGTCCTTTCCAAAGTGTTCATTCTCATGGCCCGGCACCTCCACCAAAACAGATCTAAAACTCGTTTGTCAATCAAAAGTCATGCTATTGTACCACCTCTGGCCGATAATTTGAAAGTCGATGAAACATGTCTGAAAAGTTTGCTGAATGAAAGAAGGCCTTTAAAATAACAGAAAAAAAAAATTGTGAATTTTTTTGGGCGGGACATAACCTCACTTTTGGAAATTATATTTAGATTTTTGGACAAAAGTGTAATATACAAGACTAGTTCAAAATTTAAATTTAGAGAATCGGTTTTCTGGACATAGTTTCTAAACACCTTTAGCTATAACTTGACTATAGCTAAAATAGTTTTCTGAAAATAACAGCTGGTGTACGAATTTTTTTGTCAAACGGTACAAATACGAGTTTTGTACCGTTTGACAAAAAAATTCGTACCTTAATTACATTGATTGATGTTACACAGAAAAACAAGGACGATACAGGATGTTTTTATAATTCTGGGGGTCATGCGGTGGGATTAGTCCTATCCAAAGTGTTCATTCTTATGACCCGGCACCTCCACCAAAACAGATCTAAAACTCGTATGTCAATCAAAGGTCTTGTTCGTTTTATTACATTGATTGATGCAACACGAAAACAACACTGGATTCATCAAGTATGGGTAGGGGGTACCTAAAGTAGGGGCGAAGCTACTTAATAAACAGATATTCATAGCAATTTAAACACATTAATTTTTATTTTATTTATTAATTTTACGTCCATCATATTTAGTTAAAAACTGATTTACAAAGTAGGACAAATAAATTAATCCAATTACATAGATTCAGACACAACAATGAACCACAAATATTTGAAAAGATAATATTACAACAACAATGTATTAAAATACAATAATTTAGGTAACAAATTCAAAAAGGATATTTAATGCAATTAATTATTGGTCCAAATATAAAAAGGGGCAAAAAAAGGAAAAAACGAAAAGGTTAATAAAAATTATTTATAAGACGATCCCACTCAAATGATTATCAGGTTTGCCAAAAGTCAGGAACAGCAAATCAGGGAGTAATCAAACTTTTGCGGAAGAGACCAACGAACGCGAATCTTCATTCTTGTGTTCAAATCTTGAAAACAACACATACTTCTTAAAAATGTTTGACCCCGAGGGTCACTAATATAATGCTCCCCTTAGAAATGCTAGTCTCGCCCCCTTGACCCCGAGGGTCACTAATATAATGGTCAATGTCCATGAAAAACGCATGTCAATCAGAGATTATGTTCGGTATTTATCACGAGACGTGACACACACACAGACAAACGGACAAATTAATTAAATATATTATTGGGGAGTTTTGGTCCCCAATATTGTATACAGAAATAAATCAAACTTTCTATCATCATACGAAAAACGTGAAAGTACGCGCTTTGGGAAATAGATGGGTTTTTTGGATGAGCGTAGCGAGCGTAGCGAGCGAAGCGAAGATTCCATTTCACTACACTGGAGAAAAAAATCCGGAATGTTTTTTTTTTTCTTTCTTTCTTTCTTTCTTTTTTTTTGTATTTTTGTGTGTCTGTGAACACGATTCCGGCTAAACCAATACTCCAATTGCGATGAAATTTTATGGAGGTCTGTGAAATCTCTGAACGAAGAACTGCACGGGGGAAAAATCGATCAAAAAATTATTTCTCATGAAAATCGCAATTTTACGATTTTTTTCGATTTTTAAAAAAATTCTTCGCCCTATAACATCTACATGCTTTATCCGATTGTAATGATTTTTTCACAGAACCTTAATTTTATGAATTAATATATTCGTGTGAAATTTGAGCGCAATCGAAAAATTATTTCTCATGATAATCGCAATTTTACGATTTTTTTTAATTTTTAACATTTCTTCGACAAATAAAACCTACATGCTTTATCCGATTGTAATGATTTTTTCACAGAACTTTAATTTTATGAAATCATATTTTCGTGTTAAATTTGAGTGTAATCGAAAAATTATCTATTAAAAAAATCGAATTTTACGCTTTTTTCGTTTAAAAAAAATAACGCTCATCCATCAACGCGGCGGGACTTAAGCGTTTTCCTAGTATATATATTTTGTATTAATTCACCATAATATTTTTCCTTTTTGAATAATCATTTCATGAGTTGATTTTAGGGTAACCCTAATGACCGAATGTTTAAATAATTTTAAAGAGACCTCGTACACAATATTTTCAAGGTTGGTCCTAAAATATACGGTTCAAAATGCGTGGTTTAAAAATTTAAGTTATATTTATTCAAAATTAAAATGTTGTTTTCACATTATGATTGCCGATGTTAAAATGGTGAATTTCCTTATTAGAAGCTCGTACAGTAGCACTTAGCCGCTTCTATCGGTCGTACTTTGCAAGTTTGCAGCCTCCCGTACGTCTCCTCTGCTATCTCTGGTTAGTTAATAGCGACTTGCTGATGACTTCCGGTTCGAAGTGAAGTGCCCAAGTCCACACTTCCTGTCTGCCTTCTGCTGGCGGACACGAAGGGGAAGCCATTCCAGGTCTACATTGTGGATGTTACTTGGATCGGCCGTGTATTGCTATAATTGTCGTCCGTTCATACATCCGTTAGAGGGAGGGAGGGAATTATTTGCAATCGGCCTGTAAAACATGATGTTAAGTAAAGATGTGTTCTTATACACGGTATTACACGTTTTTTAATTAATCAAAAATCAATCTAATGATAGTATTTTTATTTTTATTTACTACAATTCAGAAATTAAAAAAGACCGCCCCAACCGGGAATCGAACCACGGATCTCCCACATTCCAGGTGGACGTCTTAACCACTAGACCATCAGGACGGGCACCTGGAATGTGGGTATCCGTGGTTCGATTCCCGGTTGGGGCGGACTTTTTTAATTTCTGAATTGTAGTAAATAAAAACAATTACACCCACGGGAGTGTTTCCCGATTAACCAAATCGAGAAACTAATGATAGTAATCTGCACTTGATTGTTTAAGAATCAATTTAAAGTAGACCTTTAGAGCCATAATCGATTTATAGTTTTTTTGTTATTCTGTAACTTATATGTAGTGAAATACAAACAAAAAATTGTTTTTCTTAAATAATCTTTAATACATACAAATACGATTCAGAAATTGAAACTATTTGACTTAACCTATTCGTAAGTAAATACCTAGTATAACTTTAGATTCACTAGTTTCCACTTTTTTTTTACAGAATAAGATTCTTGTCTGTAAATGTAGTTAATGCGTTCAAACGTAAAATTAGTTTGTCTAGATCCGTTAATATTTCGAATTTAAAGATATGAATCTGCTCAGGCATTCAACATTTTCTCGAAGTCTGTTAAAGTTTGCAGGGGAATTGCAAAGTAAATGTCACACCGCAAAATTGTCTGTGGTCGCAGTTGACATTTGAAACAATCAATATTCACAGCTTTAACCTTTCGACATCTTTTTTATCGTAACCATTAATCATGGCTAAGTGATGGACGATTAATCATTCGCGATGTAAATCGGTGTTTAATTTTGAGTGTTGTAAAGAGACTTTTATTTGGTGTTCAACTGCCGGAAGATGCAATAAAAATGAAAATATAATTTTATGTTTTGCGGGAGGCAATAAAAAGCGATCATTTTCAAGTTCCCCCATTTTACACACACGCCCATATCCGTCGTTCCCCCTTGGATAGTCATAAACATGTTATTGATTTCAACTCTCCTTTTGAATCAAATAATAACTTTAACTTATCTGCTTGGATGAATATCTCCAAAATATAGTGAAAATAACGAAAAAGAGAGCAATATATTGTATTTTGTACATTCAACCCCTCACAACGAATGAACATCTAGTCGTCATAAATCCACGTTGTCAGGTTTTAGTTTTAGTGGGTACACTAGTAAACAATACCATACACATATCAAACTTATTTTACTATGTTCAAATCAAACTTTTCGAAACATATCCAACTCTTGGTTTTTATTGTTTTTTGGTAGATACTTCTATAAACATAGACTACCATTCGCTATAACAAGTGTTTTTATGTTTTTGCGAACACTACAGAATACATTAACTCTTGAATTATTATTAAACTCAACTATTATTAATAATTATATTGTTTTCACCTTATTTGTAGGGTTTGCACTATCTTTGTCATGTGGATACAGACACAAATAAATTAACACATTTATTTAATAATCTATTAACTTCAACTAAGTGCGAATACACCACGATTACTCAGTCTGTCTCGTTGTTTAACGGCGTGGCCTAGTCTACTATTAGTCCAGTAGACCGCGTGACAATAGACACAATAACCACCGTTTATCCAATCTATATCGATGAATGGGCAACACTCACTCCCTAATCACACATGTATAGCAAGCTAGTGTAGTTCATAATACAGGTCGATTACCGTTCCGTGTCGCACTGAACAAAGAGACCGATCGTCCACAGATTATCTGATAAGGGTGACTATTAGTACTATATAATCGCGCTGTGTGTGTGTGATTTGTCATTGTTATCAATTACCCCATGCTGAACGTCACGTTTAGAAACACCAAGTGTGAAAACAGACTAGGAAGTATCGAAATGGACGTTAATAGCTTTCGATTGCTAATTGATAAGGTTTTCATGCGACTCACTAGAAGTTCAATTTAATTGGTTATTTCAGAAAATTCGGGAGAGAAAGGATAATCTAGGTTGGTTGCGCATGAGCTACCTCTGTCAGCTTAAATTTGGATTTAATTGAAGGAACGCCTACAGATGTATAATATTGATGTAATACAGCCATCAATTCAATAACATATTTATATCGTCTTGATTTTTGTTTCTTATTATCTTCTGAAATTAATTAAAATCACGAATAAAATTAAATAGATTGCATCAGAAAGTGTCATCATATCACATCACATCACTTCAGGAGGCTTCCCTCTCCACCTCCCACCTCCCAGCCCCCTCCGCTTGTCCTGAACAGTATGCCATCCTGAATAATAAAGAAGCTTTCTTGACACCATATAGATCGCATGCTCTACAAATCACATCATCTTTGTAGCCATGGTCCGTCTATACTTTACAACTGTCAGTTCCTATCGTGAGTGATTCGAGACTAGAATACTGCGGAGAAATATCGATGTATCCAAACGTAACAATAATACGATTCTCTGTACTATTCGTTTGTTCTGACAGTCACACTCGGTGTCTTCAGAAGCATCCACCGCCTAGAAGCAGCCGCATTCAAGAAGCAACCGTCCATTAGTCACCGATATAGTAAACGTGTAAAAATAAAACAATACCATATCACGTTTCGAAGTGAGGGCGCGTCTGTGTCACTCGCGATTACACTCTACAGTTAAAAGCTTTTTAAAGTAGAGCCTAGGTCTGATTTTGTTTGTGTTTGCGAGAGTCGTATAGACATCGGGTCCGACTTGGGGATTATTGAACATTGGAAAAACTTCTCCATCTTTCAACCTCCATCCCATTCTTATCCACCCTCCCACCCCTCCCTTCGCTGCCCCCAACCCTTCCCACAGGCCGCCATTTCCGCCCACCTTGGAAGTCTACACTCGCTTCCAAAGAAAACAGAAAACTTGCACGTTTTAATCCCAAGAAAATATATACTATAAAAAATGTGCTATAGTTGTTTCAATATCTCTACTGGTGAGTTTTATTAATGATAATGTAATCAAGTGTTGCTATTTTAATAGATCTTCCACCTACATGCCATGTCCATACACTTGACTAATGTCAACCAATAATGCAGAATAAAGCGAAAGCGTTTAAAAACAGTCGCGTTGATGGATGAGTGTATTTGGCGGATTGCTCCATCTTTGTTATGTTTGCAATTGTTAGCATTGAATTATTTATTTAATACGTGCTTATTGTAGTATTATCTACGGACATACCAACCGACAATACACGGTTGTTAGAATTGCAAACTTACAGCAAATGCTTTAGTTCAGTTTTTTTTTATATCCTTGGAAACAAAATCGTAAGACTGTTTGAAATCATATAGAAAAGTGTGTTTTTTATGAAAAATATTAATAATGCTACGTTTCAAATCTGCTACAGGTCTAAGGTTACAGATGATGCTCACCTGAAAAGGGTATTAAGATCTTACGCGGTAACTGATAAAGAGTGAAGTAATTTTTGTTTAATTGAAATAATATCGTTTGGTGTGCTTTTTCATGTAAAGAAATTGGCAATTGAATTCAAACCTGTGACAGGTTTACGTCCCGAGATTTCAAAAGCTCCCTGGAAATTTCGTAAAAAACATTTATTAATCCATTTTTCTCCAGGTAGTCAAAATGACTCTGCTACACTCGCTACGCTCATCCGATATTATAACCCGCTTCATAGTTATATACTTTGATAGTAGCAGATTTGTTCACGAGAAGTTAATTTGAGTGAACGTGGATTTTCTTTTGGGATGATTATTTTCCTTGAAATATGTAATTCGTGTGCAATTTTACATTTCTAAATGATATGATCTTAAAATTGCTGAAACATTATATGCCTTGTACAAAAAGTTTTCCAAGTTAAATAAAGAGATAAAAAAACTTCACAGAGAAAACTTTTTAAGGCGCTACTCTGGATTTTCTTCATCATACTTCCTTAAGCTATTAGCCTCCGGGTACACGTGATGTTTCACTTGAATAAAGATTTCACAGATTTTATCTCTTAACATTTTATGAACTTTCTATTTTGATAATCTCTTTATATTCAGTTAATAGAAATAAAAATCTCTATCACAAAATATGATACACAATAAAGAATTCTGGTTGATTCTTAAGCTGTTTCGTCATGTCAATGATGAGGCATTGTTCTGAACAGTTTATTGTTATGTATTTAATTTTATTTAACGTCTATCTTATAAGTAAATAAATGATAAATAAATGCCGAAACAATCCGAAAATCCTCTTGAACTCATCTACCTATAATAGAAGCCTTTTGTTATAAATAAATTGTCAATTTTCTTTGTAAATTATAGTTCTTACGTTTCGGTTAATCGAGATGTACCTCGAAACGATCATAAACGTAATTCAACTGGTTTTTCATATATCAAACCTCACGATCCATAGATTGACACGAGTAAAATGTATTGGGTATGAAACGTATTTCAAAGTAGGCATCTCCCAGACGTAGAACGTATTAATTGTCTATTTTACGCTTGCTTATGTCTACAAACATTTGCTGTTCTTGGAAAACGCTCACAGTGAAAACGATGTTACTGTATATATAACTGATATTGAATGACAACTATCATTTTAAAATTCCCGTAAGAAAACGTACATAAAATAATGTAATACTAAACTAGTTTATCACGTAATTGTCTAACTAGGATTGAGAAAAGGCTGTTTCGAAGTCACTTTAATCAAAGTTTCCCCACTGAAAATCAGGATTTTTTGTTGCTGAATGAGTGACAAAAATATACAGATGAATGTATTTCATTTCCCTATCGCCCGTTGGTGACCTGTATTATGTTTATTTTTATTCATTTCCATGTTTGAATGTGTATCTAGAGAGTCTCGATGTCACAAACAAATGCAGCGTATGTCGTTGCCACCCGAGAGGGAAATAGAACTGTATTTGAAATCCGTGGGTAAACACAGACCGATGTTCCAATTTTAAATCAAAATGAAGCTGCACCCTACAAACCTAATTGTAGAGTGTTTTGGACAGACCGCATTCATCGACCGCAGAAAAAAATCATTTACGGGTCTTGTACAGACTGATCAACAAATTACGACACTAAAAGTACATGCGGATATTCGTTCGGCATTAAATAATTCAGAGTATAACGGACATGGCTAACATTTCAAGGGGTCTTATTTTGGTATCTGCCACCTTCACCAGGGAATTCAATGTACAACACAAATTTATTTGTGTATTTTTCTTTAACTATTTTTTTTATTTAGTAGCTTCGCGCTCTATTTTGGTTATCCCGTACTTATGCATGTTTAAAACCATGAATATATTCATTGGGGAGTTTCAGTACACATATATTGAAATTCGCTGTACAAATAATCCAGGTTGTGGGATGTTAGGACTGTGGATAAATTGAACAAACTCGCAAAAAAAGAAAAACATGAATTTCCGTTTCCAATTCTTTTTACAAAACCATGACATTATAGAAAATGTTTTTTTAATTGAGTTACATTGAGTACGTTTTACCTGGAAAATGTAGAATAATTTAACAATCTTTATTTGATTCAAAATGGGTAACACCTTTTCCCTGAAAAGCAATTACCTAAACAAAATGTTTCGAATCCATTTCAAAACGTTAAAAACCTCCTTCTGCAATGGATGCTCGCCCCCGCAAGAATTGCCAGCGACAGCTAGCTAGTAGCTTAAAGGCGCCGCGCCGCGATGTGTTGTAATGATTATGTGAGAGCAGCCGTAACTTGGCAATCTCGTCATCCCGCGAGTTTGAGGGAGGGGAGTCGTGTAACAACTTTCTCGACTCGGGGAATCCCACAGCCAAGGAAAAGTTTTTTTCATTTCTAAATGTTGTTCTTCGGAGTTATTCTCACGTGGATTCTCGCGATCTCTCTCGCTCGATGCGAGATGTGAATTATTCCTGTCACAATACGACGCCAGGGTCGTGATGTTATTCACACAAATAAACTGACGTCCTTATTTGCGTGTTTGACGTCAGGTTTAACCAGCCGCCATTTTGACAAAGGATTTATAATTCAGATCAGCGAGCGAAGAACCCATATATGGATCACATTTCTATTCGTCCATCTTCTGTGCAAGTGTCCAAAGGTCTCAAGATTTTAGTTATTTATATATTGTTTATCCTTGTTATTACATTTAACAACAAGAAACGGCGTCGACGCTAGCAAATATTTCGTTAACACACAAAATCTATGAAGAAATCTCGTGCCGCGAAGAGCCTTGCTAAAGCACGTAAAACTAACACGGCAAATAAAGTTGGTTCTCCAACAGTCACTTAATCACTAAATATGATTATTTCACTAAATATAGATGAATTGATCAATTTGGAACGTGAAAATATCGTAATTGAATCACCACCAAACAAAGAAATTTGCAATAATACAAAAATTCCTCAACTGAAACACTGCGTATCGACCAATAATGCACATTAAATTTGTAATTAAAACTAGGAAAACGCTAAAGTCCCGCCGCGTTGATGGATGAGCTTTTTTAAGTTTTTAGTCTGCGTGGGATATCTTTATTTTTGCAAGTGTTTTGTTGCTTTGTTTTGCTGCCCACGCATTGTAGGTTATTGTTGTCAAGTTTCTATTGTTTCTTGTCAATTTGATATTATTTACCGTTAAAAACTTATATTAAAAGCTTTATTTCTATGGATTCTGGCTTCCTTTGTCAACTTTTTCTTTCAAAAGGTACTTTATCACCGTTACCTTAATGTCCATGCATAATATGAACGTTGAAGCCCCACCCGTTTGGTCAGAATTGGCCCAAATGGCACGAAAATATCGCACAAAAATCAAAAAATTTATATTAAAAGCTTTATTTCTATGAATTCTGGCTAACTTTTTCAACTTTTTCTTTCAAAAGGTACTACATCACCATAACCTTAAAGTCCATGTATAATATGAACGTTGTAGCCCCACCCGTTTGGTCAGAATCGGCCCAAATGTCACGAAAATATCGCACTAAAAATCGAAAAAAATCGTAAAAGTACGATATTCATGAGAAATATTTCTTCGATTGTACCCAAAAACAATACACCTCTAAGTTCAGAGATTTCGAAGGTCCCCTCAAATTTTCATCAAGATCGGATATGCCGTTTGCCTGGTAGAGAGTTAACAAACAGAAGAAAAAAAAAAAAAAAAAAAAAAAAAAAAAAAAAAAAAAAAAAAAAAAAAAAAAAACACCCGAGCTAAATTTTTTGGGGGTCAGTGAAATTGAAGTCTTCGCTTCGCTCATCCAATTAAAACAATTAAAAATATGCTTCAATTTTACATTTTTGTATGTGAATTTATCCACAAATCAACGGTTAATATCGCTTTTATAAAACCGCTAAACCCCAGATTTACTCATTAAAACCGAAATATACCATGTATGAAACGAAATTTATTTAAATAATAACAATTTTACGGGGATCTACTCATAATTATTACACTTTCGATCCGATTGTAGTGTGATTAAGGGTTGAGTGTTTATGAAAACATATTCAATGATTATTATTTCAAATTATTACATAATTTATTCCCTATGTGAATCGACATCTGTTGCACACAAGATAGTTCATCAAAGGTTCAATTTGTCAGATTCAGTGGACCAGAAAGAACTTTCAGGATTAACATCAAAGTAGGATCAGCTCACTGTAAATAATGGGCCCGCAGGATTTGTCACTCAATGAACTGCCCACACAAACCGAAAGAATGCAAAATAAAAAAAATTGCAGACACAAATTGCAACTCATGTACATTCTATTTCAATGTGCCCGTCACATTCTATTCAAATCAGAAAGTACAATTTATTATGTTATTACTTTGTTTTAAGGAATCATATTCGTCAGCCTAAATGAATTTTCATTAAAATGCGTTCTTATAACTTTCGAAATTCTTCTGACACTTTACAAAATGTTGTTTGCAAGAATTTATAAAATTAAGAACAAATTGTTTTAACTGCCAACAAGATAACTAAAACTTACGCAACAATACAAAATACAATAACAATAAAAAACTTTGCCTAATAAAAGTAACACGTAGGCCTACTCATTGCTGTTTTGATTTTGGAACATTTTATTTATTTGGGCAACATTATAGTTGCTATTCCTATTCTCATGGAAGGAAGTCTGAAATTTAAAAAATAATGCTGTAATAGATTTAATTTTTCATCTTACCACACAGAGTGGTTGAATGTCAAAATAATTTTCAGAAATGCATTATAAAATGTATTTAAACGGGTATTTTATTCAAAATCTAATTTCCATCTCCCTTTGTGCTGGACTCTTCTCCCGCCTCCTGACCCCTAGAGTCACCAAACATTCTGTATTTTCCTTGTTAACGGGCAATGTAAACAATAACACGTTTAAGTCGACGATCGTGTTCTGTTTCTATCGTCAGACGAGACTTGCAGCATATCGTAGCTTCGCTCCCTTTCACCGAACCTCTGCCAAACAATTTACGAACTGCTTACATTCATTCAACAAAATATAATTGCTGTGTTAAAAATCCTTGGGCAACAATCCTCAAAACATTAACCGGCTTATGAAGAACTGTCGGGGGTAGTTTTCACTGGGCGAGTTCGCTCTTCAACTCCACGTAATTGGATGAGCAAAGCGAAGACTTCAATTTCACTGACCCCTCAAAAAATTAAGCTAGTTTTTTTTTTGTTTGTTTTTCTGTCTGTTCGCACGCTACCGGGCAAACGGCATATGCGATTTTGATGAAAATTGGAGGGGACCTTCGAAATCTCTGAACTTAGACCTGCCACGTTTTTGGTTACAATCTAAGAAATATTTCTCATGAATATCGTACTTTGACGATTTTTTTCGATTTTTAGTGCGATATTTTCGTGACATTTGGGCCGATTCTGACCAAACGGGTGGGGCAACAACGTTCATATTTTACATGGACATTAAGGTTATGGTGATGTATTGCTTTTTGAAAGAAAAAGTTGAAAAGGTTAGCCAGAATCTATAGAATAAAGGTTTTAATGAGTTTTTTTAGGTTTATAATAACAATTAACAAGTTACAATAGAAACTTGACAACAATCACCTACAATGCATTCAAAAAGCACTTGCAAAGGAAAAGTGGTCCCACGCAAACTAAAAACTTATAAAAAATCTCATCCATCAACGCGGCGGGACTTAAGCGTTTTCCTAGTTGTAATATGAACGTGGCAAAGCAAAGATTCTCTAAGGTTATAACTTGTGCTAGGCCTACTATCTCGCCCCCGTTATGCACCTGCCTTGTTGTTTATAACTATCACGTATTTCGTCCCAGGGCCCATTAGCAGTGGGTCCCTGCGAACGTGACAACCCCCCCCCCCCCCCCACGCTTTGCCGGGACCGGAGTAAACGGAGATGGATGTTGCCCATCTTGCAGGGGTAAGATTAATCACGGTGGTTACCAACTCACCCCCCCTCCACACCCTACCTCCCCCCCCCCCACTCGGCCGTCCGACAAGCTAATGAAGACAGCAACACTGGTCTAATCCACGGAGGTTACGAATTCACATAGTCATTAACTAGTTGGACTCGTGTAAACTGGGTTTATGAAAGAAGTCTGCACAGTGTAATATTAAGCCTCGGGCGGTGACATATGATCCCGTGTTAAAGTTGTAATCGACATGATTGGAGTTGGGAGTTACGTTCTGAATTAAATGAAGACGAATAGGGGCAACAAATAAACCAGATAAATATGTCATATCTACTAATGTGGTTGAAACACTGGCAATTTATTTACGAAAGTTAACCCATACAGTGGTGGAGGCGTGCGTTGTACCCACGGACGAAGATGACACACCAAAAATATTCTGAGATGTAGTCGCATTGCACACGTCATGTACTCTTTTTTAAACCTTTTTCCACCTATTTTCGCGTTTCGTTTATATTCTGCTAGCATATAAACAACCGCCAATATTTTTGTTATAAATTATTTTTTAGTAAAGTAAATTTTTGTGTCAATTTACTTTATGATCCTTTTTTGAAGTAAAATTCACTATTTTTTTAGAAAATACATTTAGTGTATAAATCTGTTTAGCCCTCATAAGGAGAGGGCTGGAAGGGGATTGTAATGTATGATTGCACGATATGTTATGTGTACGGAGGATTGCTAGGATATGAAGAGACACATTTACTAGTTAATCATATATAGAAATAAATAATAGTTTACTAATTTGATGCAGATAACCCTCAATAATAATTAAGAAATCGTGGGATGAAACTAAAGAAATAAGGAGATTGTGTGATCGTATGTGTTATTGTGACGAATCATCTGTTATAACCTTAGTTGAAGCTTTATTAGTATCATTTACATGTATGCCAACTATATCTTTCGAATGACATGTTAGAACTGTGGCTATTCAAGACCGTTTGTTGTGGATATAGTTTGATGTATAGAATGCAGCTTTAAAAATCGTTTACCTAAATCCTGAAGTTACTTGGAGTTCACTCCGTGTAACCTTGGCTTTGCCTACTCGAAGAACATAAAACTTGAAATGTGCTCGTAACAGCAGGTTTCAATAAGATGTTAAAGTTTCTTCAGATGTGTATTTGAGAACACGTAAACAGCAGCTGGTTCGGTCTTAACTCTTTGCTACCACCGATACAGGTTTTCCCAACATCTACCTCGAAACTCTCAACCAATGTGTATTAGACACGAGTCGACTGCGCATGGGTTTTGCAAGCATAAGACACTCTAAATGTATAACTGCTGTGTTGGGTATACCACAATTTGTCGCAATCATCATTAGATATCAGCCATTTCACGTTTACTCTCAATCAATGTAATTAGACGATGAGAAAGTTTATTGAAGTAAAATTGTGCATCGTACGAATGTCTGTCCAATGACTAGAAATAGGCTGTGTATATTTGCGGATTGCAGAACTTATTAACTAACCTAGATTTTTTTTCAAATGTAAATCACATTTTTTTAAACACTAACTAATGTCATATACTGATAATTATTTTTTTAACTTGGTTGTCAAAAAATTGTGTAATTAATATTTGGTTGTACATAAATGTGAGAGAATTCCAATGTCTAATTTATTGGATAAGCGAAACGAAGACTTTAATTTCACTTACCCTCAGAAAAATAGCTCGGGTGTGTTTTCTTTGTTTTTTTTTCTGTTTGTTCGCTCTCTACCGGGCAAACGGCATATTATGCGATCTTAATTAAAATTAGAGGGGATCTTCGAAAAGTCTGATTTTAGGTCTGCCAAGTTTTTTGGTACAATCGAAGGAATATTTGTCATGAAAATAGTACTTTTAACATTTTTCTCGTTTTTTTATGCGATATGTTCGTGATACTTGGCCCGCGACCGGGCAAACGGCTACTCCGATCTTAATGAAACTTAATGGGAACGTTCAAAAGTACTAAAATTAGATTTGTTATGATTTTAGGGACAGTCGAAGAAATATTTCTCATAGAAATCATACTTTAAGGGTAACGATCATCAACCATAAAACTCATCCATCAACGCGACTGGAAAAGGCGTTAACGAAGCTGCCTAGTAGGTTTCAATCAATGCATTTGCGTTTTAACTGGGGAAGATTGTGGAAAACGCATTCTTTTAGGATTGCCGGTGCGGCCAACCAGCCGGCTTGTGTGCATCGCATCCGGCAGTACGAAGCAAAATCATACTATGCTAATTTAAAAGAAACTCCCACCTTTTTGCCATTACAAAATAAATTGAACTTTACTTAAAAGTCGTAACATGTCTTGACATGTTTCCGAATTTTCATTCTTTAGAAGGTAGTTTAGCAAGTTTTTCCATAGCCAACTTGTTTGAAACTTCTTTTAAATTGAATACGGTTTCGGTTAATAAATATTCAAAACCAATAAACCGATGGAGCTTGTATAAACAGCTAGAAAATGAACACGCTAGCTTTTAAAAATAAACTCTTACTACATAGTGAATAGCTTAATAGTGTACGAACCTGTATCTGAGTATGACACAATTCTAAAATAGAATTGTTACACATTTTTGTGTTTGAATATTTTCGATCTCACTTTTTCTTAAAACAGTGGTATATTGTTTCTCGTCGATCACTTTCACATGCATAAGTTACTATATCATCTGTTATCATCTGTCAACTGTTATCACCTCCACTTCATTAGAGCTGATTGCTCAATGACTACTAAACGAAATTGACCAACTAATTATGCTGAGAAAATGCTCCTCCATGAAAGTAAGATCTGTATCCTCATTATATGGAAAGTGTGGTCATCGTTGATAGCAACGTGCGATTGGGGTGTTTTCTGAAGTACTGCATGCGTTCCTTCATTGGACTCCAAAAACGTATAAAATAAACAATACGGAAAGAAATAACATCGATACCCGAAACGATAATATTTCCATTTAATTTTATTTCCCCATTTTCTCAAAAATAAAACGTTGTAGGCCTAATATTTTCGTTTTAATCAAAATAATTGTTAAATTTTCTTCAAGGACAAATTTAGCAATTATATTAAAATATTGTGTTTTTCGTGGCACACTATTGTATATTTGTGTTTTCTTTATCAATTAATGGAATGTGTAAATTAGGATTAAATAAATAATAAATAAATTTGTTTTTAGAATCTACCTACTTAATAACATAACTGATTTTCAGTAGGGGACATTAAATTTAAAGCCGACCAAGCCAACCCTGTAGGCGCCGACAACATCGTCGAGCGAACAAGGTCCAACTAGTAAAATGACCAACTAATGAAACGTGTGGTGAGAAACGTCATTAAAATTCTATAAAAATGAAACACAAGAAGAGCAAATCAACTCACATAAAGTATTTATTCGTACGTCCAGTGACGTATTAATTAGTTTCCCTCACCGCCTTGTAATCTCTGAGCGGATGAAGCGGCGGTGGGTGGGTAGCGGGGACTCCCTCGCGTGCTGAGCGGGCTAGTCTAGCCCCCAGGGGCTATTTACCTTTATGGCCTGTTGACTGTAGCATTAGCTGGCCTCGATGCACGGTGCATTTATAATTCATCGTCCGGCCGAGCGCGTCGGTCGCTCTCTCGCTCTCACGCTATCTCGAGGGAAAGATTGAAACTAACGGCTTTACTCATCACCCTAATTGAACGCAGCGAGGCGCATGCGCTAGAACTCGCGAGTTGTGTTATGTGTATTGTTGGGAGTTTCGTGCTTGGATAGTAGCAGCCAGCATTCGAAGCAAAGAAGCGATATCGTAATTATTGTTCTTTGTTTTGTTGTATGACTTATTAATGTTGTGGTGTTGTTATTGTCGAGTGCTGCATTTTTCCCTCACTCTAATGGGAAATTGTTCTGGACGTTGGGTGTAGAGAAAAAAACTCCAATATTATACACAATTCCTTGACAATGACCCAACAATACACGGTAAAAAATGCTAAACGTGGTAAAATGTCATATTGATACAAACACAGATTTTTGGTTCCCAGGTGTTTTCAGGGATTAAGTTGTATAAATAGATTAACCCTAATAACTTGTGTTTACCATTGTTTGTTTGTTTGTTTGTTTGTTTGTTTGTTATATTTATTTGCAACAGTACTATGTACCACAATGCAAATACAATTGGACAAGAATAATACAGAATTTAGGACAATACAAATTATAATATGTACATGTGAATAAAGTAGAACAAGATTATGTACAGATTAGAATATACTCTACCCCTATCTTGCGATATTGTAATTCGACCCCTAGTTGGCACCATTGTAAATCTACTCCTATCTTGCGATATTGTAAAATAAAAATAAATAAAATAAATTGTATTTGGAGTCTACCCACTTAGTTATATAACTGATTTTCAGTGGGGGACAGTAAATCAAAGCGACCAAGCCAACCCTGTAGGCTCCGACGCAATCGACGAGTGAGCGATAACCAACCAAAGATCGATATTTTTAATATGAAATATAGCAATCAGTGGTATGGACAGTGCGAACACCCGCGGATCAACGTCAGAATCAACAAGGTCGATTCAGAATAACTCGGAATTAATTGTGTTTCGTTGCTAGGACGGCTCCAAAGTCACCGTTTACAAACTCTTAAAAGATCTGATGGACTTAAGTCCAAATCCGAAGTTAAATAACTTCTGACTTTGACGGGAATCGAACCCTGGACCTTCTGCATTGGAAGCAGATACGCTAACAACAAGACCAACGAGCCACACAAGACCAACGAGCCACACAAATTCGACCCCTTGTTGGCACGATTGTAAATCTACCCCTATCTTGCGATATTGTAATTCAACCCCTAGTTGGCACCATTGTAATTCTACCCCTATCTTGCGATATTGTCATTCAACCTCAAGGTGGCGGTATTATAATTCGACCCCTAGTTGGCACCATTGTAATTCTAGTAGGCACGATTGTAAATCTACCCCTATCTTGCGATATTGTAATTCGACCCCTAGTTGGCACGATTGTAAATCCACCCCTATCTTGCGATATTGTCATTCAACCTCAAGTTAGCGATATTGTTATTGGACCCCTATCTGGTTGTTCAACTAACTATCTTTTCTCTTGCTTGTTTCTGCTTTAGTCGTTCTGTTACTTTTTCTTTAAAATTGCTTATGCTTTTCGGCATGATGATAGATGAGGATTGAGTGGTGTCTAAAGCAGCGTAATAAAAACCTAGGGAGATGAAAGGAGCTATATATTGTAAAACAACATGGGGGCCAATAAACTAAAGCTGTCTAAAACCGTAATTATTGATTTTTCTAAGAATAAATTAATATTAATTTGAAGGACTCCATTTTTTTTCGATTCTATTTACTTCATTGAAGTTTATATGTTCATTGAGGAGACCGTTACCATTGTATGGACAGGCCCACACCCTTTTTAAAACAGTATTCACATATAAACAGGAAAAACTGCAAACTTCTAAGCAACTGAGATAATTGCAATACAGCGTTCACGTCTCTAGTTTATCTTTCGCCAACAATATTGTTAGATTTTATGTGGTCTTGTATTTGTTAATTATGTTTCTATTATTTGCTACGACTTTTCTGGACTTTCAATCTAAACGACTAAGATGTGCATATAGTTTGGTAGCTTGTTAGAACAAACATCTAGAGCTTTTTAAATTTACCATAAAAGCTTTCATTAACTTTGATTACATGACGCTTTCATGAGAAGTTTCTGCTAGATCTACTTATTTGCTCCAGTCGGCTCTGTCTGTCTGTCTGTCTGTCTGTCTGTCTGTCTGTCTGTCTGTCTGTCTGTCTGTCTGTCTGTCTGTCTGTCTGTCTGTCTGTCTGTCTGTCTGTCTGTCTGTCTGTCTGTCTGTCTGTCTGTCTGTCTGTCCGTGACGTGCACAGAACAAAGTGGACATGTTTATAAAGCCCCGACTCCGCTGGCTCAGCCGACCTCACTGACCGCTAAATCCGACCTGGCTTCGAGGCTTCCTACCCTCAACTAGGCAACATATATCGTTTTTGTCAGCTTTGGTCCGGGAAATCTTTCCATTTGTCCAAACTTTCTACTTTATGAACCAACTTCTTTCTACAATCGATTTTCTTTTGTGGCTTTGTCCTTAGAACAAAACTTGTTTGAAATTCCTCTCACATCGGTTATTCTTTCTGCATTAGCAACAAACTACTTTTATTTTTCCACAAACAAATTTTTGGTGTATTTACAATGATAATCACTGTACAATGCTTCTTTTATTTCATATTCACGTATTGGATGAGCGAAGCGAAGATTCCATTTCACTACACTGGAGAACAAAATCCTTAATGTTTTTTTTTTCTTTTTGTATTTTTGTGTGTTTGTTAACACGATACCGGATAAACCGATACTGCAATTGCGATGAAATTTTCAGGAGGCCTTCAAAATCTCTGAAGTTAGAACTGTCACGTTTTTGAGCGCAATCGAAAAATTATTTCTCATGAAAATCGCAATTTTACGGTGTTTTTCGACTAAAAAAAATCTTTGACTTAGTACACCTACATACTTCATCCGATTGTAATGATTTTTTCACAGAACCTTAATTTTTATGAATTAATATATTCGTGTGAAATTTGAGCGCAATCAAAAATTATTTCTTACGCAAATCGCAATTTTACGATTTTTTCTTTTTTTAAATTACGATTTTTTTTTAATTTCTTCGACTTAGTAATGATGTTTTCACAGAACAACAGAAAATCTGCATATGATATGGCATCTCAATGCACCAATTACGCTCATCCAACAACATGCCTGAATAAGCGTTTGCGAAGCTTCCTAGTTAAATGGTAATAAAACATTGGCCAAAGTTCCATATTATGCAATGCGAGCTCAATGCAAGATGCTTGAACTCTTAAAACTTACTTTGGACTCTTCGATTAATTTAAAACGAACTTCCAATAAATTAGTACTAGGCCGCTTCTCGTACGCTTTTTTCAGTCGCGTTGATGGATGAGCTTTCATGGTTGATTATCGGCCCAAATATCACGTAAATATCGTATTTAAAATCGGGGGAAAATCGTAAAAGTAAGATTTCTATGAGAAATATTTCTTCAAATGTCTCTAAAATCATAACATAGATAATTTCAGTAATTTTAAACGTTCCCATAAAATTTCATCAAGATCGGAGTAGCTGTTTGCCCGGTCGTTGGCCAAATATCACGGAAATACGTACGATAATACGTAAGTACGATAATCATAAGAAATATTTTATCGATTGTACCCAAAAACGTGGCAAGTCTAAGTTCAGAGATTTCGAAGATCCCCTCAAATTTTCATCAAGATCGCATTAGCCGTTTGCCCGGTAAGGCACGAAAAACAGACAAACAAAAATAAAATAACACCTGAGCTAATTTTTTTGGGTGGTCAGTGAAATTGAATTCTTCGCTTCGCTCATCCAAAACCAATATGGGAAGTTTGTCTCTTTACAAAATGTACAATACCGGACGATTCATATGACTTCTCATAAGAAGCGGAGTTTTTTATAGAAAATATTAATATTTGTAAATGATCGAACGGGACTTAAAACGATGAACATTAGAGTAATGCCTGTCATTGAAAGAAATGAAACTATGTAATTACTAATCAACCATCACAATTTGTATAGAAAATCTAAAACATAACATTTAATAGATTTGAATCACAAGATTTGAATAATTGTTCTCAATTGAGAAACCTGATTATTCTGTGTCAAAGACTTATCATTCCTGCTATGCACGTGACGGAGAGAAATAACATAATCTTCCTCGCAAAGGTATCTCCCCTCGTTGCATAATTTAACGATTCGTTCGAAACTCCACCCCGCGCTTCTAGCCCCCCCCCCTCCCCCCCCCCCCCTCCACCCGATAGCTCATAACAATTTAAAATTTCGAAAATTCGCTGACGCGCGAAATAAGAAGCGCCACGTACAAAATTAACACAGTGCGTAGATTAGAGCGAGAACAATTTCCCCCTGATCTCATAGATCTTCATTAATAAGGTTTCATTTGAACGCGGTGGTTCTTGGGAATCCCCCTTTACTACCGGTTCCGGTTCCGGGAGGGTCGCGACGTAAAATTGATCTATTGAACTCGGTATGATTGCTTAAAATACACAAAAGTTTGCTGAATGAAAGTACGTAACAGCTTACAAGTTTCGAAAAATGTTTATACAGGAAATAAAGCACCATTCAGCTGTTTAAAAAAAAATTATAGGGAGCCAGTGGGTGTGAATTCGACTTATACACGAAATAACGATGTAGAGTACAAGGTAAAATGAATTATCTCATTTTCTAGGCATATTAGGTGTAAGATTGAAATGAAATAATATTTTATGTCCAGATTTTTTATCTATCTTTTTCTAACCAATGAAAATTTTGTAGCCAACTTTATTTATTATTTATTTTTTTATTTATTTATAGCGACGTCATTAACGTATTCGTACTATAGCGCTTATTCAAAACCGATTACATTGTATTCATTTTTTTTAAAGAAAAAGTTGGGTGTGAAAAATTCGTGAAGTATAAATATCTACAATATTTTGCAACTAAATAATTTCACTTGACAGTTAGTTTTGAAATAAAAGGTGGCTTAATAGTATTGAAAGTCCTTAATCCAAATCCTTTGAATAGGGCATGGTTTCGATTCCCGCATGTAGCAACAAACGACGACAATAACAACAAAACCTAGCTCATTACACTCTACACTGAAATAATGGCATGGGCAATATACAAACTTTAATACTGTTGTTTGTATGCCATATTGGTGTAATCTTCATTCTTAACATTTTACCCCCAACTTGTGAATACACTTGATTTAAAATGAAACAGAACAGCCGCAAAGTTATTTACACCGCCGCCACCACCACCACCACCACCACACTTTGGTCAGTTTGACGTTTTTAAATTTTTCATGTGGAAATATGTTTTTATGTTTAGTGAACAAGAGATAAAGAAAATATGATTGTTAAAAAAAATTAACCTAAATGATTTTATAAAAATCCAATGGTTTTTCCCAAAATTTTGTTTTTGGACAAAACCATTGAGTTAAACCATTGGTGAAACGGTGTGTAAAACCTTTAAGGCAAAACCCATTAAGCAAAAACCATTTATTTTAACCATTGATACACTGTTCATTTAAAACCATAGGCTAATACCATTCAATAAAACCATTTAATAAAGCTATTGTATATAACCATTGGTATAAATGTTTACGAACATAATGACTATAAATTCAAATATTGTACTTTCGGGTATTACTTTAGTCGTATCAAGTGTGACTCTAGGTCAAGAGTGTTAGCACTGCTTCCTAGATGCTACTCGGTTGCTAGGTGGCAGTGAGAGCAAGGGTATTGTGAAGGGCATGTCCGAAGACTCAATCCCAGCATTGGCTTCAACGACTGAAGAAAACCTCGGGAGAAGCTTTCGGTCAGGATTGCCCGTGACGGGATTCAAACCAGTAATCTCCCGTATCAGACTCTCACGCGTTACGCACGAGCCACCTCTATCCGTGAATAATGCACGAGTTTAACTTTGCCAGTTGTTAGTTGAAACTAGAAACCGTTTTGGAAGGTAACAATTCTCTATTTTGTCGATTGTGTTGTCTAGTGGTATATTGGTCTCTGGTGGCCTTATAACCTTTACGCTGGGAGTGGTCCCCCTTCCCCTCCCCTCCCCTCCCCGACCCCACCAGACGTCCCACTAACCTATTATCATCCCTCCTCGAATACCACCACACTGCATGTACAGTAAAGTCACAAAGCTCGGCAATACTTCCATACTCAGCATTGATCCATTGTCAGGTACCACAACTGTCATTTTGTATTCGAGTTAAACGATTTAGGTGTTTTGTGTATATTTATTTATTTAGGACACATAATATGTATACAGTACAGGTTTGATTATAGTGTACAATATTATTTAGAACAGTTTTCACCGTGTAGTCCATAAATCCTTATAGAGCCTTAAAATTAATTATATCAATGTGAATTCGTATTTCGTAGTAGTACAAAAGTTACATTTTACGAAATTTGGCAATTCAAACAAAAGATAACAATGGATCAGATACAATAGTGTGACTGTTTTGAGTGTGTAAAAGTTCTCTATTTCCGTAGTCAACTAGCCTATATTTAGTGTTTTGAAACTGATGATGTTATCAGAATACCCATTAAAAGGTTCCATCAGACCATGAACTTGCAATAATATGATAAGACCACCATAGAAAAGTTTTTTATAAAAAGTGGTGACATCAATTTGAAGAACAACAACAAAGGTGATGAGTTTTAAAACACGTGTTCAGTCTGGATGCAATCACAATATTGGTGAGTTTTGGAATACAATGATCACGACATATAGTCAATTCGATCTACAAGGTTTGTTATTTTTCTTGACTATTCGATATTGATCGATTAGACTGTGTTGACATTTTCTATGGAGATTGAAACAACTGCGGTGTCAATAGTTGCAAAACACAAACCCAACAATGTTGATATTTACAATGTGTAAAGCCAAATAGATTATGACGAATAATAATATGTGTATGGGGAAAGCTTATATCAATTTATATACGGCAAACATTTGAACGAAGTGACATTTATATAAACTTTCAACAATATTCATTTTGAAAAACTATAACAATAGTCGAAAAGATGTGTCCCGACCGGGAATCAAACCCGGGTTCGAATCCCGGTCGGGACACATCTTTTCGACTTATGTTATTTCTTCATTCCCGTCCTTATAGCAGGCTTACGCTGAAAGATGGTTATTTCACAATATTCATTAATATTTAATACAATTCAGAAGTTAAAAAATCCATCCCGATCGGGATTCGAACCCGAGTCTCCCACATTTATGTTTCGAGATTTATGAGAATGTACTTTATTACTCGAGAAAATCAAATTAAATTATAAATTGAATACGTTACTTGCTTAAAACTTTCAAAATTATTAAGATATATTGATAATTATTATCAAACTCTCACTATTAATTAATTCTAATGTTTTAACATTAGTTAATTTAACAATCATCGTATGCCGTGAGCTCGAAATGAATGGCTAGTTTGTTCTTATCGGTTACAAGATGACTTGTAAAGTTGACAAGAATGACGGGAAATCATGTACGACCTGATGTAAAGGCCTTGAGAACGGGAGATAACATCTATCACTTGAGTCGCGTCTGGGGAGGACCGTGCCGTGACGTAGGCAGCTCTAAAGGGACAGGGTTTGACAGTGATGTATAGCTGCATGAGCCAGACCGTCCGCGAGGTCTCGTACGGTCCGGGCATATTCAATCAATGTACACACACGTGCATGGCTGGGAATCACGACTGCGACATGGATTTGCTAGTGTGGGGATATTATAGAAACCATCCAAAAACATTTCGTATTTAGTCTAAGATGCTTTGGTCATATTATAAAGAAGATAGAATGGATAGGAGGCCAATACCAGACATTTGTTTCATAGGGTGTAGAGTACACATGAGCATTACCAGGTGACTAGATTAGTTTTCAGGGGAAAGGTAATCGTGAAGAGAATTTCTGACCACTCAATCTCAGTATTCGCCTTAATGACTGGAAAACGAATAGAAAAAACTTTCTGTCGGGATTTTTGGTAACGGAATTCTAAACCTAGACCTCCCGAATAAGAGTTTTATGAATTATGCATCAGCCACCACTGTTGGTACCTACCACTTGGATTTTATCAACTAGAGTCAAATTCACACATCATTTTCCATTTTAATAACCGTCCAGAAATATTTAGTCTCAGAGGTTTGGTCATGTTAAGAGGATGGGGATGGAGGAGGATCCCAAAGGTACAGAACTCGACAGTGATGTATGGATGTGTGATATAGAGTCCGGGCGCAGGTCCGACCATATTGAATCAATGTACGTGACTTTGAAACCAGACCACGACATGGATTCTATCAACTAGAGTCAAATCCACACTATTTCCATGTTAATAACCGTCCTGAAATATTTAGTATTTAGTCTCAGAGGTTTGGTCATGTTAAGAGGATGGGGATGGAGGGAGGATCCCAAAGGTACAGAACTCGACAGTGATGTATGGATGTGTGATATAGAGTCCGGGCGCAGGTCCGACCATATTGAATCAATGTACGTGACTTTGAAACCAGACCACGACATGGATTGCGTCGGGTAGGGTCAATATACGATTTTCAAAATCACCAGCGCCATGTATATCGCTCGCAATGCTTTATGTGAGCAAGGGAAGGGAGTTATAATAAATGAATGATGATTATATAAATATGATCCATCCAGGTATTTGACATATTATGTCAAATACCTGGATGACATATTATGTCAAATACCTGGATGTGTGACGGACTGCGTTGTCCACAGTCATAGTAGTTTTAAGACACACCCGAGCATTTGGCATAAGCGTGTAAACACCTTTCTCCCATAATTATTTGCGTGCGAATTAGAGAATGGCAATTTCCATTTAATTTATTAAATTTATTTATTTAACGTTTTTCCTATTCAGTTAAATACTTATTTACAAAGGAGGACAATTAAATAAATCTTCTTACATAGATGCAGATACAACAATTTGAACAAACAGTTAAGTATGTATTTGAAATATTATTATTACAACAACAATGAATTAGAACACAATAATGTTGGTAACAAATTCAAAAAGGATTTTAAATGCAATTAATTAATGAACCAAATAAAATAGGGGGGGGGGAGGAAAAGAAAGAAAAAGAAAAAATCATCGAAAAAGAAAAATGAAAAGAAAAATACTTATTTATTAGACGATCCCACTCAAACGAATATGATGTATTTACATGTAGTATTGCATTTAGAATCAGTGTAAAATGGTTAGGGTATATGAAGGGGATGAGAATAGATGCGATCCCAATGCTAAAGCGGCAGAGGAGAGTAAAATAAAAGTAGGGAGATGCGAGGAAGATTGATCGAAGGAGACGTTGAAGAGCGAGGTGAATCTTAGGACCAGTTGAGAGGAGTGAAGCTGTGGAAAGACAGTAAAGTGTAGAGTTAATTGGTGGAAAGACAGATAGATGCTGGATCGGATCGGGTCGGGTTGGGTGCTAAACTTATTAGGGTTTTCGAGTCGAGTACGGTAGGGTATAGGGACAAGACGGCTGCTTTACTACTGCATGTAAAAATAGGTATTGAATTTTACTTGAGAATAATCTCATGCATTATGATTTTCTCCCAATTCGAGTTTTTTTTTTATTGACTGGTATTTTGTATATTAAAAACTACAATTAAATTGTCTAGACCAGTACCTCCACCATTACCAAAAATATTTTCGTTTAACAAAAATCGAGTATCATTTTTACTATTGGGTCGTCCCACAAATAGCGATCCGTCCCGAAATTTTGGGTACCAGCATTAGACTAATTCAAATCAATGAACGATTATATTAGTCGGAACACACTACCGTAAGTGGAATTTTTAATATTTAATACAATCCAGGAAAACAAATCGTTCGGGGATTGATCCAGTGTATCGAAATGTTTAAATTTTTATCGTGGGAAACCTGTTATAGGGTGCAATTAGCCCCTCTTCAGGTGAACTAGGTATGTGCGGATAGGAAATTGTGAAGGGATGTCGCGGGCTATTTAAGAGGACTCAATCCCTTGCATTCGCCTTAACGACTGAGGAAAACCTCGGTAAAATCCTTCAGTCAGGATTGCCGGTCTCGACGGGATTCTAACCCGAGACCTCCCGAATCAGAGTCGAGCGCTTAGCGCCCGAGCCAACACTGTCGGTCAGAGTATCTAGCGTCTCGGTCAGACGCCGTTACGCACTAGACTAGACCACTTAGCCTTACTGTTGGATTGGGAGCTAAGCTCCTAATTGGATTTTTAAATTTCTGAATTGCATTAATGATAACGATTTGTGTGCTCATCATCTATATAAATGCACGAAAGCAATTCGAGACGATGATTGATAATAGACGGCAACGAAGCACAATAACAAAAAACATGCCTTTAATGCGGGATTCGAACCCACGTTCTCGTAAAGCCATACGATTCGGACCATTGCCTTAATCGTATGTGTCACCGCGGGGGACTTTGAATTGTATTAATAATAATAATCAAACACCCGGTTCCAACATAAGTCAGGTCGGGGGTGACGTATCACCAGTTTCTCGGGACCAAATAAAATGGAACGTTGAAGAAAGAGGGAAATCATGGGATAGAATTAATGAAGAAAGAAATGGAGAGAACTTGTAGAAATGCCTGTCATAGAAGTCATCGAAGAAGATGAGGAGGTGTTGAGCCTGGCTAGCAAGCACTGAATTGTATTAAAATACACTAGGAAAACGCTAAAGTCCCGCCGCGTTGATGGATGAGCGGTTTTTTGTAAGTTTTTTGTTTGCGTTTTTTGCGTTTGTTTGCACTTTTCCTTTGCAAGTGCTTTTTGAATGCATTGTAGGTGATTGTTGTCAAGTTTCTATTGTTATACTTGTTAATTGGTATTATAAACCTCAAAAAACTCATATTAAAACCTTTGTTTCTGTGGATTCTGACTAACTTTTTCAACTTTTTCTTTCAAAAGGTACTACATCACCATAACCTTAATGTCCATGTGAAATCTGAACGTTGCAGTCCCACCCGTTTGGTCAGAATCGGTCCAAATGTGACGAAAATATCGCACTAAAAATCGAAAAAAATCGTAAAAGTACGATATTCATGAGAAATATTTCTTCGATTGTACCCAAAAACAATACACCTCTAAGTTCAGAGAAAACGAAGGTCCCCTCAAATTTTCATCAAGATCGCATATGCCGTTTGCCCGGAATCGAGCGAACAAACAGACGGGAAAAAAAAAAAAAAAAAAAAAAAACATTGGAGCTAAATTTTTTGGGGGGTCAGTGAAATTGAAGTTTTCGCTTCGCTCGCTACGCTCGCTACGCTCATCCAAATATTTATAATTTCTTGTATTATATTTTCTAAATTAGATCTTTTTTGTGATTATTTATTTTGTTATTGTTTCTAACCGTACGAGAAAATATTTGTTTGAAAAACGCCCACCCACAAACACGACCATCCTTGCCTATATTCTGTTCTCCGGCGAACGAAACACAATCACCTCAGGTCACCGTTGGTTTTGCCTATGTAACCCGGCTCTTGTTTGCTCGGCGGGCACATCGATCAGGGCCGGTGACGCGTCGGGTCACCCCCAAGGACCCCCCTCCCCCCCTCCCCGCGGATCACAGACCTAATCCTAATAGCGTTGTTGTTTTAATAAGCCGCGCGACGAGGCTACGAAATGAATGATAGTCGCCGGGTCCGAGGCTAATTGAATTCATTGCGCGCTACGCAACACGCGTGCGTGATTCTTTTACAGATGCAATCTAGACAAATTGCCACGTTTTCACAGAACGAATACACATTTCGATGGGGAGTGCGTAGCGCACGCAACAGTTATTTTCCCGTTTTTCTGTCCAAAGTTCTATGCAGTGTAGTTTATTAAAGGGGTATTCACCCGCTAAACTAAAAAAATATATATTTCTTCCAGGCTAACTATATAGTTATCGATTTACATAGCAATAAATAAGATATTGGGTTTACCATAAACCGAAAAAAATGTAAAACTTGGTTATTTGCAAACTAGGTCCCATCGGCAAAAATCTCCCATGAGAAATAACATGGGGACGACCTTTATGCCCCGTTATTTCGAGGATTGTGGTCTAAAAAACATTGGCCTTTATTGACGTACTCGACAGCCTTTTCTGTAAATCCTCTATGTTTTGTTTTCATAAATTAGGCAAGAGGTTTAGTCAAAATATGCTATTTTTC
The DNA here is from genome assembly GCA_024449915.1 of Sweltsa coloradensis. Lineage (NCBI taxonomy): Eukaryota > Metazoa > Arthropoda > Insecta > Plecoptera > Chloroperlidae > Sweltsa > Sweltsa coloradensis. Next base: position 735,501 of record JAMZAV010000120.1, read on the forward strand.
CATGAAGGGGAGTGATTTTGGATTACATATTTTTACGTGTCTGAATGTATATTAATGACCTGCTAAAATAATTAGTGTAAAATCACAGGTGCAAGATACAAATTTTTAAACGATATTTAAGTGTTGTAAATGTTATAGATTATGTGGTAAAACATACATTTTTGAGGTAATAACCCCTTTAAATGGAAATGCGATTTTATACTTTATCAATATCAATTGCGGACCCGGCACCTCCACCAAAACATTATAAAATATCTGAAAAAAAATCACAGTATTGTTTATGTTTATTATTTATGTACACAAGTTTGTTGATATAGTGCATGAAACACATTACATGTCTACATAATCACACGCTCGCATACGCATACACAAACACACTCACACACACACACGCACACACACGCGATGCGCGCGCACACGTCAGGTCGTAGACAGCGGTCAAGTTGTGGTTATTCTTCTCCTCACTGGTTTCATCTAATGAAAAAACTTGGTCTGACACTGAGTGTCGGTGATAACACGCCAAGTAAGAGACGCATTAGAGACGAAAATCACTTCCTTTGTCTAGAGAAAGTGTCGTCTGCTATTACAAATGGCCGCCAAACGAGGAAACTCAATCTTGAAGGCGAGATTAACGTAACGCTACATTTTCTACATTTAAGGATGAACGATTTTTTTTAATAAGTTGAGTTAAAAACTTAAAATAATCTATACTTAATTGTATATAAGAATTAGAATATTAATCAAAAATAGTTTTAAAAAAAATAGTCGCTAACAATGTGCGTAGGAACTTTTACAAGAAATTCACTTAAAACTTCAATTCTCACAGAATAAAGAAGCCGTAAACGTGCAAAATTAATTGAAATTTTTATGTCAAAGATTGGTTTTTCATTTACTAACCGAAATCCTGTTTATTAATACTAGGAAAACGCCAAAGTCGTTGTTAGACGAGTAAGTGAGCCATGTGTTGAGTACCCGGTAACATTCCCTTTCTTCCCCCTACCTAAGGCCTCTCTAGCCTATTATAGGCTAGAATTGCGCATTATGGCCTTACAGTTGACGCCCCCTTATACCAACTAAACTCAAAAACTTATTAATTATATCTATATAATTATTATCAAACGTAATGTAAATGTTCCCGGGTACTCAACACATGACTCGCTCACTCGTCTAACAACGACTCTTGCGTTTATCTGGTCTTTGGCTAAGGCGCCCTTATACCCGAAATGTGGAAGATCTAGGTTCAAACCCCCGGTCGGGAAAGATTTTTTAATTCCTGGATTGTATCGTGTCTGGTTTAATTTGGGCCTCTTTAATCTGACGTAGTATAGTTAATTAACAAGAACCTTGTCCGCTAGACATTTTGACCTGTTCTATCAAAAGCACTCGTCCATCTCTGGCCTACCCTCATCATCCTAGCGGTTTATACAGCGGACAAAATAAAGACCTACCGTCTGTGTTTGAAGTGTGCCGCTAACATACTGGCGTTCAATTAACAGTATGTACCCAGAAGAAACGTCTTTGACGGGCGCAACGTTATTGCGCTCGTGAGCCGCTCAAATAAGTTGCATCTCTTCAAAGCCGAAAACCGCTGAATAAATTATAAACCATCCTCTAGGGTTGATCTTAGTTAAATCATCTTCTATGCAAAGTCGTTCGTTGTGAAGTCAAAAGGACTGGAAAAGATCAGTGTAAACGTTTTGGTTCTTCTGCTTTCTCTTCTCACATTCTGTGTGTTTTGTATTCTCTTTCTTTCATATTCGTGCGAGAGTTTTGGCCTCATCTTTTATAGATTCACCTTCCCTTCTGAAGGGCGGGTTTTACCCCTATACAATATCGTATTATTGAACATCTCCCCCTCACCCCCGACCCAACATCACGCGCCCCTTGCACACCCAACAAATATTCAAAATATATGTTATTGCTGTTATCGTGCATAGGGGTGGAGTAGGGGTTGGGTGTAATCATATGGGTTTCTATCTTGCAGTGCAGAATTTCGTAAGATATTTTAACCGTTTAAGCCTTTCACCCCTGACGTGAAAAAATGTGGATTTTTTACTTTTCCATCAAACAAACATACCCAATAAGGAATTTCGTATGAAACTTTTTTTAATATTTTAGATTTGTTGGGGAAAAATTTTGGTTTTTGAATAATATGTACCACAATTTCCCACTGTTTTGTTTTAGTAAGATTTTGGTTCAATAACAAGCATACTTATATTTTTTTATATGTTTTTAAAAGAAAATCGGGTACAAAATTGCAAAGTTGTTAATTTTTCGTATTTTTATAATTATATTATTTTCAAAATACAATTTTAAATTGTTTACATTAAAAGAGTTTCAAAAGTTTGTACAAGGCGTAAATATTATCCTTTATGAACGTGCGATAATTATATGTGTTCTGAAGCAGTGGAACTCACAAGTCCCGTCAAGCTTATGGAACTATATCTATATAACTATAGTCTGTTAACTCTAGGACTGGCGGCGGAAACCGAGTTTTGCCACGCGAGACGTTTTCGCCGCCGAGGAGCGGGATAAACGCGTACATTTTGGACGCTCCTCCACGAGAAAGGATCGAATTTTCCGAAAAAAAATACCCCCGACCCGAAAAAAATTGCTTCCGGGTCAAAAAGTCGAAAATCACGAAAAAAACACCGTTTTTTGGCATTTTTGTACTCGCGGTTGCCGCGCCCAAAGTACGCTTCGCGCCCAAACGTCGACGGTACCGACGTGTTCGAAATAACTACCGGTACGAGTACCGTGAAGGGTTCCGGACCAACTTCCATACTTTGGCCGGGACGACGAAGAACATTTCAAATTTTGAAGCAAGGAAATTTTAGAAAAAACGGATATATTACTTGGAGCATTCCCAAAAAGTCGTTTTTTGTTTCAACGTGTACACAATAGAATAAACCTCCGGTCAATTGGAGCACATTTTTGAAAAAAAATTTCATTCTCTTTTTATGGGACATTGTTTGGATTTTCCGGTTCCAAATTTTTGGAAATTTTTGGGTTTACGGTAGAGCCCCAAAGTTTGCCAATTACAAAAGCCAATGAATTGGGTAACAAGTTTTTAAAAAAATTGTCCCCACTTTCTTTTTCAAAATGCGCGAAAAAAAATCCCAAAGTTGGACAATTTTGAAAATTTTACAGTGTAATTTAAAAAATTAAAAAAATCGCCTTCCCTTGGTTTGATTTCCGCTAACCGAGGCACATTAATGTAGAGGAATGATGAAGGTATTTTAATAAAATTAGTTTGAGAACCTTGGTTCGAACCCCGGATCAGTAGATGCCTTCGAATACGATTCTGGACACTTTTTTACCGTTTGATTTTTCCTTTAAAATCGTAAAACGCATGGTACACATTTTTTCTAAAATTAACGGATGGTTATCCGACCTAGATTGGACCTTTGCGATAATCGTGATACCAAACATGACCCATTTTGTAGCATTTGTATACACGTTATGGACCGACCAAAATAGTCGTGCGTGTCCGTTTTGGCTTCAAAAAATCATATTTTTGTTTTCTCACGGTTGCCGCGCCCAAAGTAGGCTTTGCATCCGAACACCGACGACACCGGCGCGTTCGAAATCTTTCAGGGTACAGGCACCGTCAAGGGTTTTAGGACCGTTCCATTACTTTGGCCGGGGCAATGATGAACATTTTGAAATGCGCGTAATTTCGAAAAAAGTTAAATTTGCTGTTTAAATAAAAAATGTTTTAAAAAAATCCTGAATTTTCAAATTCACTCGCGGAGGTGTGTGAAGTGCCACGTGCGGAGTTAACGCAGGGGAGTCCAGACGGCAAAAATGTGTACCATTTCCTTCTTTCGGACATTGTTTGGATTTTCCATTTTCCATTTTTTGAAAATTTTGAGATGCGCAATAGAGACCCGAGGTTTTACAATTCCGAAAGCCAATAACATAGCGAACGGGTTAAAACCAAAATTGCAACGATATTTCTTTTCGATTGCGAGGGAAAAAATTGCAAGTCGAAAATTTTTTAACTTTTTGCAGTGCAACTTTAAAAATGAAGGTATTTTAATAAAATTAGTTTGAGAACCTTGGTTCGAACCCCGGATCAGTAGATGCCTTCGAATACGATTCTGGACACTTTTTTACCGTTGATTTTTCCTTTAAAATCGTAAAACGCATGGTACACATTTTTTCTAAAATTAACGGATGGTTATCCGACCTAGATTGGACCTTTGCGATAATCGTGATACCAAACATGACCCATTTTGTAGCATTTGTATACACGTTATGGACCGACCAAAATAGTCGTGCGTGTCCGTTTTGGCTTCAAAAAATCATATTTTTGTTTTCTCACGGTTGCCGCGCCCAAAGTAGGCTTTGCATCCGAACACCGACGACACCGGCGCGTTCGAAATCTTTCAGGGTACAGGCACCGTCAAGGGTTTTAGGACCGTTCCATTACTTTGGCCGGGGCAATGATGAACATTTTGAAATGCGCGTAATTTCGAAAAAAGTTAAATTTGCTGTTTAAATAAAAAATGTTTAAAAAATCCTGAATTTTCAAATTCACTCGCGGCGTGTGTGAAGTGCCCGTGCGGAGTTAACGCGGGGGGTCCAGACGGCAAAAATGTGTACCGTTTTCTTTTTTTCGGACATTGTTTGGATTTTCCATTTTCCATTTTTTTGAAATTTTGAGATGCGCGGTAGAGCCCCGAGGTTTGACAATTCCGAAAGCCAATGAAATAGCAAACGGGTTAAAACCAAAATTGCCACGATATTTCTTTTCGATTGCGAGGGAAAAAATTGCAAAGTTGGAATTTTTTTAACATTTTGCAGTGCAACTTTAAAAGTTTAAAATTTTGGTTTTCCTCGGTTCGATTTGGAACGACAAAGGCTCGTTAATGTAGCGGAAGAATAAAGGAATGTAAATAAAATTGGTTTGAGAACCTGTGTTCGAACCCGGGTTAGGTGGAAGCCTTCGAGTTCGGTCCGGGACACTTTTTGATAGTTAAATTTTGCATTCAAGGTCACAAAAAGCACGGTAAATATTTTTTGTAAATTTCAAGAATTGTAAAAAACCACTGTATCCAATCTTTACGGAAATTGTCATACCAAACATCACGTATTTGGCTACGTTTGAAGGGTAGACAGGGGGGGAGACAAGATTGCAATGCGTGTCCGGTTTTGCATAGAAAAATCAACATTCTTTTACACATGCTTTTTTTGAATGACCTAAAACGGGCCCTATTTCGACTTTTATGTCCCTACCATGTTGGTCTCATTAATTTCTAACAAGATCAAACTTTCCAAAAAAAAATTACTTTGACTCCTATTTCGAATGTCCTGAGCGCCAAAACGGCACTCAAACGTGGTTTGTAAAACCAAGGCCGATAAAAAAACGTCATTTTTCGTATGCATGCAAATGAAAAACGTCATTTAACGGATATGCCTTCAACGATTCGATTTCCTTTGTTGACTTATAAAATACGTCTAAGGTTTGGCGATTAGGCCAACAACATCTCAACCCTTCGTTTTCAGATCCTGGGCGCAAAAAACGCACATTAAAATTTTGAATACTCTCGTCAGTGAATTTTTTACGCTAATTTATACTGATCACAACATATTAATAAAGTGCGTTCGTAAGCTTGAAGAGGCTCCCTACAGTAGATACAAACACTTGGGCCTACATTATAAGAAATCTATTTTTAGCTATGAAGTGATGTAATAAGTCAGGCATTGAGTCTGGTTGAAGTTGGGGGGCTCTGATTGGGAAACTATTTTTTAAATCCAGTAACGAATGTCCATATAAAACTCCAGCATATGCACATGCACATCGATAACATCATGACATAGAAGCGTTTAGACAGCCTTAGTGCAATCGAGACAGCATAGACTTCCACCAATAGTGGGGTTTAGCCCGCCTAGGTGCAACCAAAGTATCGAGACGACAATTTAATACTTCCACTAATAGAAATAAATGTTTCATACTAGCGACTTCCTTTACGGTTGGGCAGTGGCGGGCTTTGGGGGGGGGGGGGCAAGTCAAGTCAACGAACACGACGAGGGAATCGAGAGGACAAAGTGGCGAGGAGTGATGGGGGGGGGGGGAAGTCGAGTTTTATAAAGAATAACCTTAATTATTCAGTGAAATTTATTAACTTTTTCCAGTACGAATCCGAATTTCGTGGACTGTTTAGTGTTTTGACTAGATGCCTCTGACACTGTTTTTTGTGTGTGTGTGGGTGGGGGGGGGGGGGGGGTGTTTTGGAAATATAAATTAAGACATTTCATTGATATCTTCAAGCAATTTAATTTTTGAGGCGATTCCAATGGCGCCAGTGGGCTGCATCAGAGGTTACGGCCCTAACACTAATTTAGTTTCGTTTCTTTTTAAGTGGTTGGTCATTTTTGGGAAATCCAATAAAACATTGATTCTTTTATAGCTTGGGCAATTTTCGTCCGATCGGGTTCATCTCGGGCTCTATAGAACTGTATTGGTCAAGCGAAGCAGTGGTTTATTAGAGGGGTAATTTTTAAAGTCAAAACAGTGCTCAGGGCATTCCGTCACCCTTTTTGGGGCATTTTCAAAAATTTTAATTTTAATTTTTCCTTCCGATTACGTCAGGGGGCCGCATTCCCCGAAACACCTTCATTTCAACGTTGCCAAAAACTTTTTTTAATGTCTCAAAATAGTAGTTGGTCATTTTGTGGATAAACGTTTTCTTTTTATTTTTATTTTATTTATTTATTTAACGTCTATCCTATTCAGTTATAAAAACTGATTTACAAAGGAGGACAACTAAATAAATCTAATTACATAGATGCAGAAACAACAATAAATTACATTTTCGTAAATATTTGAAATAGTAGCATTACAACAACAATGCATTTAACACAAGAATTTTGGTAACAAATTGAATGATATTATATGCATTCAATGAATGAATCAAATATAAAAAAGGGTGGAGAATGAAAAGAAAAGAAAAGAAAAGAAAAGAAAAGAAAAGAAAAGAAAAGAAAAGAAAAGAAAAGAAAGAAAGAAAAAAAAAACATTAAAAAAGAAAAACGAAAAGAAAAAAAACTGATTTATTAGACGATCCCACTCAAACGAATATGAGGTTTGCCAAAAATCAGGAACAGCAAATCAGGGAGTATAATCAAACTTTCGCGGAAGAAACCACCGAACGCGAAATCTTTATTCTTGGGTTCAATCTTCATTTTTGTGTTCAAATCTTGACTCATATATATAATTATATCAGATATATAATTATTTAAAAAATTTCATGTCAAACTGATCACAGCAATGATACAGGACACCTAAATCAAGTTGCAAGCTCCATCAGTGGGCGGCAACCAGACAATCTAGGCAGAAAAATATAGTTGAAAATACATTGTTTATATCATAATCAAAGCAATAATGAACAAACAAAGAGAAAAGCAAAATCAATTATAAGAGCTTATGAAGGTAAATTAACATTACACAAACACACAGACAATAACTTACAAATAAATAGTAAAAATCAATTTTTTGCTCTTTGATTCATTATCATTGCTTCAATTTTACTTTTAAATTGTACAATTCCTAGATCAGTAAACTGGCTTCTAATATCATAAGAAATTGAATTCCAATAGGATACGCCTCTGTACATAAATGACTTTCTAAATGCTTCAGAATTTAATCTAGGAACTTCCAATGAGTTTATTAAAGTAGAATTTCTATCACGATCAACAATTTTAAAAATATTGGGTAGAATACCTAAAAACATACCTTTCAATACTTTGTATGTATTTACCAGCACGCTATACTTCATCCTCTCCTCAATCGTGAAACAATCAGACTGCAAATCTTGGTTCAAGGGAAATGAATCAAACAGATGGTCAATTCTCTTCTGGAGTACAAACATACTCAGTAGAAGGTCTTACTGCCCAAACCACTAAGCAATAATCAATAACAGAGTGAATATAAGAATCTACAAGTAACCTCAACATTCTCTCGGTTACAAACCTCTTCATTCTACTTATAATTCCAATTGCTGATGATACTTTATTACACACATATTCATAATGTTTCTTAAAATTTAAATTACAATCTAAGAAAACTCCAAGATATTTAAATTCATACACTCTAGAAATTAACTTACCATTACAATTTAACGTCAAATGAATATCATTCATGCTTCTATCATTAGCCTTATGAAAAATCATAAAATTTGTTTTGCTATAATTAATATCAAGTTCCTGAGTTTTAAACCAATCATCCATCCTCTTTAGAATTATATCTTCCACAATTACAGTACGATCAGGTACATCTCGAGCTCTACGGTACCGGACGGACGAGGGGCATATTTTGATAACCCGGACAAGTGTCACGGAAAAACTTTTGTCCAGGATTAATGAAAAATGTGCAGTATGTCTGGTCCTGTCCATCTTGGGATTTGCGGATCTGCGCGGACGAGGCGAAGATTTAGACTTACCGTAAAATATTTTGTCTCGGAATTGTCCCAGGAAAACATTTCTCCCACATTTTACACAAAAGGCGTAAAAATTATCAATTTCGAAAATCATTTTGCACCGTACTTAGAGGCGGCGGACAGCGTCCGGCGGCGTACTGAAAGTGTCCCGGAAAACAAATTTGCCACAGGTCTTCGGATAAACGACAAACGTCACCCGAAAACTATCGTATCGCGGCCGTACGCGGACCGATTCGCGATTTTGTCGCGTCAACGAGGTTTTCCAACTACGAGGTATTCCGAGTACGAGGTTTTCCACGCCCTCCGCGTAGCGGCTGTCCCGGAAAACAAATTTGTCCCAGGACTTCGGATTAACGACAAACGTTACCCGCAAACTACCGTAACGCGGCCGTACGCGGACCGATTCGCGATTTTGTCGCGTCAACGAGGTTTTCCAACTACGAGGTATTCCAAGTACGAGGTTTTCCATTCCCTCCGCGTAGCGGCTTTCAAGCCGCGCTTGCGCGACTTGTCCTACTTAATATGTTAATGCTACACCAAACTAAAACTGAGAGACTTGGAAGTCCCGTCAGGGATGAAAGGGTTATGAGTTTCAAATTTAAGGCTTTCGCTTCCCAGAATGTTATAAATACATTTAATTGTTCAGGTCATTTTGCTGCATCGAATATATTTTATTATTATAACGTTTCAGCCCCACTGTGTGAAATAAAGAGTTCTTTAGTAGTGAAGTTAAGTGATTTTTTTAGACGAGTGAGAATGCAAAAATACAATAAATGCGCTATTTAATTAATTTTTTGGTATTTATAGATTAAACTGCAGAAAATTTTATTCGTAGCCAATCACTGAATGCTTCTTCTTTTTCATAACTAAAACCTTATTTTGAATGTCCTCTCTGGCAGGTACGAAGTTTTGTTTTACCGTGGATTAAATATGTGCCCAGGAGATTGAGTGTGTGGTTCAATGTGCTCGTGAGTTATTAAAAACGTATCGTATGAGGAACATAGTTAAGATAGTGTTCAATACTGATATGATATCCACGAACAAAATCATTGTCGGTATTCATGTGAGTGTGTTCCAATTAATTAACATTTAAAAGTGTCCACTTACTTCGAGACGTTAGATTTTGCAAAAATCTTTTCCTCCAATTTAATTTTAAAATTATTATAGTAAAATTATAATTTTATTTTTTGTAATCTACTTTTTAGATTTAATTTTGGAGTATAAACTCAGAAAAAATTACAAACATGAGATAGAGTAGGATTCCAACAATATATTAACCAGGGTCAAAATTTTCTTAACATTTATGTACTTGCCTATTTGAAAAATGTAATTATAGAATAATTTATTTGTGTAACCAAGTCGTCAACGTGCAATGTTTATGACATCTCTTACATCAGTCAATCTTGCGATTAATAAAATTCTGTAACTCTAGAGCTGCAGTCAATTAAAACTGAGTCCAATTGAATGAGTAGAGAAAAGGAAAAGTACAAATTAGTTTTTATTTAGAATATTTTTCTCTTCAAATATTTCATGCTAAATCTCACGAGTTCTAGCTCTGTGTGTATTTCCAATACGTCTAGACTCTAACCTTGTAATGAAAGCTTTCAGATAAGAACCATCTAGAAAGCTAAAGCAAAAAGTCGACCGGCTGAAATCGTTATCTTTATTATCATTGGCTCGCGCTGAATGTCTAGGGGAAAATCAACAAGAGTATTTATTCGGATCGTTGAGGGGGAATTTACAACAACATTCCCCTAAAATGTTGCCATTCTATAAATATTTCCAACAAAAAATACCCAAAAAAATCAAAACTAAAAGTAACAAGAAACTTGTATTTTAGCGTAAAAAAATATAAAATAATAACATATTGTACGTTTACTTTTTCCAACACATTGCTTTACACTTACTTTTAATTGACTTTCACTCTATTATTTACTTATTTTGTTTTTAATTGCAAGGTTGACTGACATTAGAGATGTTACAAACATTGCATGATGACAATTAATGACAACTTGGTCACACAAATTAATTGTTGTATATTACATAAATATTTTAAAAATTTGTACCCTGAATTAATTAATATATTGTTGATATTCTACGTCTATTACATGTCAGTAAATTTTGAACTGAGATAATGTTCCAAAATTTTCTTTAATATTAAAATTAACATGAAACCTATTATTATTACTAAATTACAACGAATCATTATCAATATAAATTGTAGAATTAGTTTTTTTCAAAATTTAACTCAAAATTTAACATTTGTAAAAATAAACGGACCTTTTCAAATTTAAATTTATTTCAGCACGTTATAAACGCAATAATTAATTGTAGAATTGTGTAATTTTTTATTTGTGCAATAGGCTATATGACAACCGGAATTAGTTTCATTGTTGAACTGCTTTTATCGACTGACGGTGTTATTGGATGAGCGTAGCGAGCGAAGCGAGTGAAGCGAAGACTTCAATTTCACTGACCCCCAAAAAAATTAGCTCGGGTGTTTTTTTTTTGTTTGTTTTTTTGTTTTTTTTCTGTCTGTTTGTTAACTCTCTACCAGGAAAACGGCATATCCGATCTTGATGAAAATTGTAAGGGGACCTTCAAAATCTCTGAACTTAGAGGTGTATTGTTTTTGGGTACAATCGAAGAAATATTTCTCATGAATATCGTACTTTTCCGATTTTTTTCGATTTTTAGTGCGATATTTTCGTGACATTTGGGCCGATTCTGACCAAACGGGTGGGGCTACAACGTTCATATTTTACATGTACATTAAGGTAATGGTTATGTATTGCTTTTTTAAAGAAAAAGTTGAAAAAAATTAGCCAGAATCTATAGAATAAAGGTTTTAATATGAGTTTTTTAGGTTTATAATAACAATTAACAAGTAACAATAGAAACTTGACAACAATCATCTACAATGCATTCACAAAGCACTTGCAAAAGAAAAGTGGTCCCACGCAAACTAAAAACTTACAAAAAAGCTCATCCATCAACGCGGCGGGACTTAAGCATTTTCCTAGTAAGCTAGGCAACAGTAATCTTACTACGTTATCACTTGACTTTGAACACGAAAAACAAACAAATTTTAATGAAAATTACAATTCATTTTCATCAAGTTTGGACCCGGCGCCTCCACCAAAATCGAATATTTTATTCTCTCAGTAGCTAACCTCTGTGTTTCTCTCTCCCCTTCCTTTACACACAATTGAATCCACTTTTACATCATAATAATCGGTCAATTATGCACCATCTTAACAAAACATCCTTATTTTACACACCGTTTACGCTCAACTCACTTTTAGTAAATTCCCCTATTTTCCAACAATCTGCTGTGCAAGAAGTTTTCTCATTTTCGTACCCCCTTTTGTTTTTTAGTTTGTTTATTATGAAGTTTCCTTCTCGCGTTGTTTCTATAATGCTTACTAAGTCCACTCATCCTAATCAGTGTACATAGATCCTTGATCGAATTATTTGTACAATGCATGAAAATTATTGTACTTACTTATAAAAATAATTAGCCAGTAGGGTTCGACTATTATGTAAACTAGGGAAACGCCAAAGTCGTTGTTAAACGGGTGAGTGAGCCATGTGTTGAGTACCCGGTAACATTACTTTTCTTCCCCCTACCTTAGACCTCCCCGCCTAGCCTATCATAGGCTACAATGGAGCATTATAGCCTAAACTATGGCCTAAACTTAAATACCCTATTATTTATACGAATACGATTATCAAACTTAAATGCAAATGTTCCCGGGTACTCAACACATGACTCGCTCACTCGTCTAACAACGACTTTGGCGTTTCCCTAGTCTAGTTGGCTAAGGCGCCCTTATAGGCGAAATATGGAAGACGTGGGTTCAATCCCCTGGTCGGGAAAGATTTTGTAATTTCTAGATTGTATTTAGAAAATAATTAAACATGTCTTGAAATGCATATAACGCAGTGTAGTCCATCATCTGTGGCAATAGGGCCTACTATGGTAAACATAGCCAGTACGAAATACGTGAAAAGATTGCAAGGTTTACTCAATCTACGAGCGGAATTTGAGGGTACCTTGACGTGCAACATTCAACAGACCTTGCATGGGCACGGCATTTCACGGCCAGGCGAATAAAAAACAAAAAATATCTTTTCAAAATCTAAACCATTGTCGTTAAAATAATTTCTAAACATTGGAAGCCTATTTTTCAATTTATTATTTCTTTTAGATTTAAATCGCAATGGATCTTGCTGATTTTGTTAGAAGTTCTCAATAAACTCGTACCGGATGTCTGTTTAAAATTTCAGCGCAATCTGTTCAGCGATTTGGCTGATTTTCAACGTACACACACGCAGAATAACAGAATAAGGGCCGTTTAAGTTGAATGGAGATCACTCCGTTCGCTGCGCTCACTCGTTTAATTATTTTTCCTGCTGAGAAGAAAATATATTTGCAAATTTTTTTTAATCGTAATGTTTAACGATTCTGGCGTCGCCCGCGGGTGAAATCGTTTCCAACCAGTTGAGTCGTTGTTTTCTATTTAAAATACAGGTCTGAAATTGGCCATTGTGCGCTCGTATGGAGTCGGCGCCGACAGGGTTGGCTTAGTCTTCTTTAAAAAAAGTCAAGTTCACCACTGTAAACCAGTTTGGTGACTGATTGGTTAGACTCTAAATGCAAATTTATTTATTTCATGAACAAGTCATATTAATATTTAATACAATTCAGAAGTTAAAAAATCCATCCCGATCGGGGCTCGAACCCGAGTCTCCCACATTCCAGGTAGGCGCCCTATCCAACTAGACCACCGATACGGTAACTTTTTAACTTCTGAATTGTTGTTGCATTATAGATCAGAATGGATGGAACAGTACTGCAACGAATATCTGTTGCCTTTCTCAATCCAAACAAACCAAACCAACTACAATTCAGAAGTTAAATAGTTACCTTCTCGGTAGTCTAGTTAGCTAAGGCGCCTACCTGGAATGTGGGAGACTCGGGTTCGAACCCCGATCGGGATGGATTTTTTAACTTCTGAATTGCATTAAATATTAACAATTCCAGCTATAGTGTTTCCCGATTAACTTAATCGAGAAATGTCATATTAAGGTCAATAACCTCTTTGAGTGATGTAGTTTCTATAGAAGAGTGTAACGAGGGGGATTGTGTCTGGAGAATTCCTCCTCCTCGGTTCCCGTCGGGTGACAAATTGTTCCCGAGGACTAGAGACCGTGTAAAGAATTCCCTCTGGAGAAGGAAACATCCCCTAGATCAATGCTAAGGAAGAGGGTGCTGTGCTGGGGTGGCGACAAGACTTGATGATCTAGGCTTAGTTAGCTCACCACTTTCTTAACGCTCCCTAGTTACATTTGTACGAGGGTTAGATTCCTGCGTGCGGGTATATTTGTCTATCTGGTTCTTTAAGCGACTAGCAGACTAGAAATGATTCAATTTACTTGAATACGCTCTCCCTAGTTTCCTTTATAGTTGGTTTTCTTTACCAAGTACTGCTACATGCTGTGATTGCGGCACAATATTTTTTTTCGTGGTGACGCACAAGTTTGTTTTTTTACATTTCAAAGCTATTCCAGGTACTTAAGAAGGTTCCCGGGGACCCTGGTTAAAATCTAAATAATGTGTTATTTATGGTTTGTGTTCGGTTGGTAGTATAGCGTCCAATTATCCATTTTGAGTTCGCTTATCTGCTCAAATAAATATTGGTATATTTCTTCAGAATCTTCACTTGTATCTGTGTGTCGTCACGTATCGCGATAAAAACCGAACATGGCCTCCGATTTACATGTGCTTTTTTGTTGGAATTGACCTTTCAACAAAGATGCGTCAAAACCTTGCAAGTGACCCTGTGGTTAAAAGGCGGGGCTAGTCCTAAGAAGTTTGAGTTTGTGTGAACTCGGCACCTGGGATTTAAAGGAGGGAATTGGCGTAATAGGCCCTAGCTTCGGTCCCTATTGTAGATTCTCCTCGTACCCATACGAATACATCTTGTTACTTCTGGGAATGATATTTAACGTATATTGACACAACTGCTAACATCTCATCCATTACCAAGCTGGGTTCATACTCAGAATAATCAGCAAGAGAACTATCATCGATCCATTTCATCCTCATTCCACTATTTACATTAGCGGTTGAGTGGACATTACATTGTTCGTGGATAACCGGCTACTCTGTATAGGATTCCGGCCTTGGGACTCTTACTGAGTCTATACCGACCAATAATATTTAACATCTATAGTAAACTAGATCCCCAGTCATGGTCCACTGGCGTGTCAATAAGAAGCCATCTTGAAAAGGTCAGTTTGTGTGTTAAAGTAGGTTGTAGCGATTTGTAGCCCAAATATATTTCAAGATCAGGTTGACAGCTGAGCATATTAGCCACTAACACCAAATGATTACTTAATTCCCTTATTCAAAAACTTCTAATTGTTTCTGTTTGTGCATTCCCATGCTGCACAAGCTAAAACCATACCAAAACAATCCAGAAAAATACTTTATCCCACTTAATACATAGTGTCAAGCATTAAATTAATTAATTAAAGCATTAAACGCCAAATCGTCATCTTGAATAGGTCAGATTGATGCTTCAATTTGGTATGCTAGCGCCTGTACGGACGTATTGGAGACTGGGGATCTAGCCTACTATAGATGGTAAATATCATTGATACCGACAGTGTTGGCTCGAGCACCAAACGCTCGACTCTGATTCGGGAGGTCCTGGGTTCGAATCCCGTCGAGACCGTCAATCCTGACTGAAGGTTTTTTTCCGCGGTTTTCCTCAGTCGTTATAGCGAATGCAAGGAATTGAGACATTTAAAACAGCCCCAGAATATACTTTTTCAATTGTTTTTTTTTTTTCAATATATTTAAGATAGCTTAATTTGCAATCAAGTAAATGGTTAACACTGCATAACCCATGTTAGACACACGCGCACACCACATACGCATACTCACATTCACATTCACACCGAACACACACACACTAACATTTCCAATCGCACTGCACCCATACACTCACATCATACACCCACATTCACACGTCACAAACATAACCATATGTCAAGCAGTAAGTTTACAGGGCCTTCTTATCTGTGAACTGTATTTATTATTTTTGTACTACTTTTTATTATATATTCCATAATTGTAATTTAGACTTAAGAATATTATATCACACTTGTGGGGTACAACCCTGTTGATGATAATAATAAATAATAAATAAATAAATAAACTCCAATAATGAACCTAGTTCACCTAAAGAGGGGCATATTGCACCCTATAACAGGTTTAATTCCCACAGTAAAAATTTCAAATACTTAGGTTTATGATGTGAGGTTAGTTTGCAAGGGGAATGCCAAGTGAAATTTTGTAGAAATTCATTCTTTTTGCCATCAGAAAACGTAATAGAAAGATATCAATCCAGATTGCTCGTAGCCGGTGTCCATTGCTAATTTGAGTCTTGCGTAAAAGCGTTTATGTATTTGTTTCGTTTTGATCATTTATAATGAATTAATACTTGATTGCACCATGCTGCAATGTATAAATGTCACATAACAGCTAAGTATATTCCATTATCTTTTATTATATGCAGTTATGTATTAACAGAAATGCAATTTTAATACTTTGACAAAATATCGACTGCGGAACCGGCACCTCCACCAAAACTTTAAAATATTGAAATACTCCAGTTGTCCCTTAAGAGTATGAAATACTTTGATGCACAAATGGCTCATCTTACTGGCTAGGACACTAGGTCTTGTTCGCTCGAAAGGGGGGCGCATGGCGGAGAATATACGACAGAGATTTTTTATAATAATTGTAGTAGATAACTGCTAATCTGCTGCACGCATGTGCAGTAATTTTTTTGCAAAGTGGAAATTATTAAACAAAATATGTTGCATATGTATGAAGATAAATAAAGACAAAAAAAAATTGTATATCATAATTGTGTATATCATTGTTACGTCTTGACTTTCTGTACCAAAAATTATGATAAAAAAGCTTTTGAAAATTTATCGTGGGAAGTCTGCTCAGGGTTAATTTTTAGTTTCAGTTATTGTGAAAAGAATATACAAGGGCTGTTTAAAAGAACCCAATCCCTGGTTCGCATTAAAAATGAATTAAACATTTGACAAATTCTTCTATTTGTATTGCCAGTGGAGGTTACCGAACCCAGGACCTCCTTAATGAGTCTCGCAGAAGATTATTTCATTGAAGGTTTCGAAACTTTTAATCATTGTCTGGGTTTTAAAGAAATTTATAGTAGCCGCTAGCACAGATGGGGTGGAGGTAGGATGGTGGAGATTACGCTGGTCAATTAAAGAGAACAACGAACAATGTTTGAAACCTGGGCTTTTATAATCGGATTCCCCCCCCCCCCCTCCCCCTCCAGTCTGGAAACGACGGCTCAAATTCCAAGGACGGTGACACAGACGAGATTCAGTAAAGTCTTTGTTTACAACTTTACGGCAGTCAAAATGTGGCGTAATGAGGGATTTTACAAGTATTGTTCTCCGTTAAGTAGGTAAAAGTTTTTAAGCCTGTTTAACTAATGTAGGACATAGAAAGGGAGAGAGAATGATGTTGCTCTTTGTTGAATAAAATGGAATAAGCGCAAGTTTAAAATAATGTTCTCCTGCATTGATCTACAAATATATACTGATATGCAAAGATACAAAATTGCACCAAATGCAAAATTACAAACAAATAGCATACAAAATTTAGAGACGTGTCATAAAAGAATAGCACAAAATATGACCAGTTTTTGCAACATTATTATGCTATTTAGAGTAAATTTTTGTAAATAATGTAAGAACCACTTCGAGTTTTATTTTATTTTACTACAAAGATCAAGCAATATTGTGCTGTATTTGACCATTAAAAATATTTTTTATTATTTTTTTTATTATTATTATTATTGTTATTATTATTATTATTATTTTTATTATTATTATTATTTTAATTATTGAATACGTTAACTGTTTTGATTTTTTGTTAGGTTAGTTATTGGAAAAGTATTATTACTTTCTTGACTTCTTGAAAAAAACGTAAAAATAATAATTATGGGGTTATTGCCTAATCCTGGCATTCGCTTTTTAGGGCGAGAAAACCCTTCTAAAGTTCATTTGACTATAAGACTGCTATCTCTCTCTGACAATAAAGACACCTTATGAATTCTACCGTATTTCCAGGTTGCATGGCGTCCGCCTATAACATAACATCACGCGACCTCTGTTGACAGCCGTCTATTCGTGCTCCCAACTGCCGTCTATACTATAGGGGATTATCCAAGTACGTCGTAAAACCAAATGCCTGGCTAAGTCTGTAATCAGCCCTTGGACAATTTCTTCCAAAGTAGCATTGAGAGCAGGACCTCTTTCTCTCTCTATCCGATCCTATAAAACTCCCTATTCAACCGCCCTTGTCGAGAGAATATATAGCCGGGGTTGGAAATAAACGGCTTGAGTACTTTGAGTGAAATTATTGTCGTCTGTGTGAGCTAGGGTTGACGCCCGAGGTGCCAGAAAGACGAGCACGTGGGTTCAAATATCACGCGTTGGGTAATATTTTTTGTTACTTCTCTATTTATATTTTATTCATTATTAGTAAAAAAAGAAGCTTAGTATTATAAATTTAAACGATCAACAACATCCATCCATCAGATCAGAATTTATTCAGAAGAACTCAGAAGGTTTTTTGGTTACTGTCTCGGTGGTCTAGTTGGCAAGGCGCCTACCTGGAATATGGGATACTCGGGTTCGAACCCCTATCGGGATGGTTTTGTTTTATCTTCTGAATTGTATTAAATATTAACAATACCACCTACGGGAGTGTTTTCCCCGACAAATCAAATCGAGAAACATTCGTTTATTGCAGTCGAGTATGGCCTAATTAAAAATATTATCTTTTTACAATGTCAAGTTATCCATTCAGATCTATATTGAAACTTTTCTTTGTGATTCATTTTTGTAAATAGAAATGTGCTGTATATTGGAACATTTACGATTTTGTAGTACGACACAAGAATGTGTTAGAAACCATTCACTTTTTATGAGTACGCGCGGGAATTGATTCTATTTTCACCGGATATTTTTCGCATCTATAATAGTTTACATAACATATAAACTTATATTTTTGTTTAAATTTACTTACAAGACTTGGTTTCGAGTTAACGGTTGTTCAATACAGGTACGTAAATGATTAAATTTCTGTACACGAAAAACAAACAAAGTTACATAATTTAACTCTCGAGCTTGGACCCGGCACCTCCACCAAAATCGTAGATTTATTCTCACATTAGCAAACCATTGTGTTTCTCTTTCCCCTTCCTTCACACGCAATTGAATCCATTTTTACATCATAATAATCGGTCAATTATGCACCATTTTAACATAACATCCTTATTTTACACACCGTTTACGCTCAACTCATTTTAGTAAATTCCCCTATTTTACAACAATCTGCGGTGCTCGGAGTTTTCTCATTCTCTTATACCCCTTTTGTTTTAGAGTTTGAAATCGATAGAGCCAAGAAGGGAAGACCAACCCTCTCGCATCTTTTTCATTCTTACCGTACCGTTCTTATCATGCTCCCTAAATTTGCATACATAGACAAACTTTTCATGTTGTGAAAATCGTTTTTATTTGAACTAAAAGAGTTGAAATCTCATTTAAAATTATAAATAAAAGTATTTTATGAACGTAATAAACGTCGTTGTTTTGTGTGAATGTAGACTAATGTAGTAATTTATGATTTCTTAGCACTTCTACTTCTCTCTTCTTCACCTCTTTTAGCACACAAAAAATAAAGAATAAATAAATAAATAAAAATCGTTTAACTTTGCCCACAAAACGTACCTACTTACTGCAGAAATACTTTATTCCATTGATTAATTACTTAACCCCTCCACTTGAGTTTTGTAACGCACGTTTTTATAAAAATAATTTTTTATTGTAATTTTGTTAGTTTTTTTATCATATTTGTATTTGTCCATTCTTTCCTACATGGTTACCGTGTACATGTCCATGGACTGTAAATACTCACTTGTAAATCAGTTTTTTTAACTGAATAGGATAGACATTAAATAAATAAATATATAAATAAATAAAATTAGCAAGTTCGATCGTTTATGTGGCTGAATATCACAGACGGACGGTCAGAAAGGTGACGCATATAGTGGAGCTTCGCACCCTATTACAACAAATTTTCAGATTAGTTCTAAGCGTAGTAGTACAGAAGCTTGCGCTTGGTATAACGTGGTTACTCGGATTAAACATGGGGAAATATCTTCCAAGCAAACCTTCTATACAGGCGCGTCTTAACATGTTGGTATTATTAAATCCTGTGGGCGGAGTTTGGAAGCATTCCACCCCACTTCCCTTCTAGGATAACCGACAAAACATCGCTCATTAGTCTAGCGAGGCTAGCGTTGCTCGCAGCCTGCAATATTTGTGTCAAGTAAAGCCGTACTATGTTCCTTCTACACTTTGTTAGACAAGACATGCGCGCGCACTCACACACATCACACACACTCTTCACTTTTTTTAAATCTATCGTTTTGGAAGCTGTTTTCTCTCCTCTATCGGCCCAATTCTAATAAAAAAATATTAAACAACAACAACAACAACAACAACAACAACAACATGGCTGATTCTTTTGCAGTGTTTTATCAAATAGGGAACATCTTTTTGAACGCCCCGAAAGCAAAGTGATTTTCGTCTAAGGTTGGGTAACTCGTTAACCTAGTAGCTCAATGCTACGCAAAGCTTTTAAATGGCATCGCAGTAGCCGTGTCCGGCTAGTCGTTGGGGTAGTGAATTATGGTTCAGAACATGAGGTGTGTTTATCTTATTCATTCACACATTCACACATCGATATCAGTCCTTTAGGTTTATATTCTCTTACACAATTTGGTATTCACATATTTCATAAATGTAATTACACTTTTTTTCTGAAGATGGAACCCACAGTGGTTCCGAAACATTTAACTCACGTACTAGGAAGTGTAAACACGCGACGCGGCGAAATGACCCAGTTCACACCTTTTTTAATGTTTATCGATATACAACATATCCCTATTATCTCATTTAGGTTCAGACTTGTTGAAATAGTAGTTACAAACATAATACTACAGCATTTTAGATTTAAATCGTGTTATTTAAAAAATGTATTCTGACTACAAATAATCAAATAAAAGTATTATAAACGAAGTTTTTAAATGTTTATCAGAAATATATAAATTTAGCATTACCCTGTAATCAATTATTCATAATATTCATTGCGTTGACCTTAAATGTCTGCATGAGTAAGTACCGGTTATATTAATACTTAAATAATAAATGGCAAATAAAGAGATTCGCTGGAAAAGCTAATTAAAAGTTCTGATGACTTTAGCGAAAGTAAATCTCTATCTAGTCTCGGAAATATAATAGACGTGTTTTCTTGTAAGTGAAGTTTCTCGGGGTAAATCCACCCGCTCTTCCTTGTTATTGTTCAATCCCGAACATAAGAGAGACGGTGTCGTGTCTTCGTCGGGATTTGTTTGCAAGGCGGTGAATGAAATATGGCGGCCTACGGCGTCGGTGGGACGGGTGGCGGCGTTGTCATGGCAACGAGGATGTTGTCGGGAGGAGAGACTCGGCGTCGGGGCTAGACGCCGCGGAGAAGACGGTGAATAA
The DNA here is from genome assembly GCA_024449915.1 of Sweltsa coloradensis. Lineage (NCBI taxonomy): Eukaryota > Metazoa > Arthropoda > Insecta > Plecoptera > Chloroperlidae > Sweltsa > Sweltsa coloradensis. The sequence continues at coordinate 756,620 of JAMZAV010000120.1, forward strand.
ACCCTCTTTTGTTGTTAACAAGGGATAGGGAGCGAAGCTCATTTGTTAACAGATTATCGACAAAGAATACACGATCGTTCATATCAAACGTAATAAATTTAAAAAAATTATTTTTCCCTGATTTATTGTTCCTGATTTTTGGCAAACCGTTTGAAACGGATCGTCTAATAAATCAGTGTTGTTTTTGTTTGTTTTTTCGTTTTTCGTTTTTTCTTTCTTTCTTTCTTTCTTTTTTCCATTTTTATATTTGGTCCATTAATTAATTTAATTTTAGATATTTTTTAAATTATTAATATTTAATACAATTCAGAAGTTTAAAAAATCAATCCCGACCGGGGTTTGACTGTATTAAATATGAACAATTCCACCCACGGGGGTGTTTCCCGTCTAACCAAATCAAGAAATATTTTTAATTAGTTATCAAAATTTGTTGTGTTAAATATTGTTGTATTGTTACTATTATTTTCAAACTTCACTTTACTATAGTTCATTGTTGTCTGCACTTATGTAATTAGATTTATTCAGATCCTCATTTGTAAATTAGTTTTTTCCAGAATAGGATAGACGTTGAATAAATAGATAAATAAAATAAATAACATATTTTGGTGGAGGTGCCGGGTCGGTACACAAAAATAAAGAGTTATCGTACATTGAAATAATTTTATTTGTGCCGAGTATACAAAACGTTATATTTTAAAGAATGCTAGACCCACTCCCTCTTTACCACCAAGGTCACAATAACATTCTGTATTGAAGGGCGATGGCAACAAAAAAACGCAAATCAATCTGAGGTCGTGTACGATTTTTATCATGTCATGTTACACGCTTAGACGTACAAAGTGGTCTCAAAGGCCTCAAATTTATATTTTAACTCATTAACGTCAACGCATTTTAAAAGTGACTTAATTGTCATTTTGGCATGAAACGAAAAACAAAAATGGCATACCATCAAAAGATTTTTTTAAATCATAAAATCATTTTTCGAAGCTTTCAAAGAGTTTCAATCTATTTAAGGGGCTCGTACCAGTATTGGCAATTTAGTTTACTCCCCTTTTCTCTTTAAAAGGATTTTTTAACCCATCTTTTTTTTGGTCAATAAAGTTTTCATTATAATTTATTCTTGGGCTACATTGAAAAATGTCCATATTTATTTTACGATTTCATGGAGAAAATATATAAAGCCTTTATCCATTTTAAAAAGCATTTGTCTAGACATTCCCAACACTTTCGACGGCCGTTTTAGATCAACTGCATTTTCCATCGAGGTGTGATTAAATAATGTGAACCCAAACTTCTTTGTCCTTGTTCCCTATAAAAACCCTAGAGTTGACAATCTTCGCCACCTCCAGGCAAGACTGGCGTCGGCGACGCTTTAAGCGCCTGAATATTGCATTGGGTCTCCACGTGTTGCAAATCATTGCCCCATGTAATATTCAGCTCGCTATGCGGCAGCCTCTTTGTGATATTGTGTACCTAGGGATTAGGCCACTTCACGTTTACCATTCTATACAAAACACGGCTCGGGCGTTCTCAAACGATTGTGCTTAAGAGGATTTAGGACATGTGTGTTAAGCGAATATCTGTACATTGGGCTGACTGACACCTCATTTGTTTGAAATAAAGAACACTTGTCGTTGAAAATGAAATAAAGACCGTTACTGACAATTTCCTAAAAATATTTTAGAATTATTTTTAAAATAAACTCATTTGACATGTTATTTGTGGGGAGTGAAATAGCGTTTATTTAAATTGAAATTTGTGTTATTTGAAGCAAAGAAAAGATCGTTCAATCTTGGGGTTGACAAGTAAATATAATGATTAAATTATGTAGACCTTCTCACAATATAAATGTGTACATTTCTTTAACAAGGTCAATGCGAGAGTTCCGAAAATAAGAAGCGAAACAACTAAATCAAAATATTGAAAATAAATCTGATCGTGCATTAAAACCCTTGGTGGAGGTACCGAGTTTGGAAAAGTACTACTAGCCCAACCCTTTTGACCCCAACGGTCATCCTTGTTAAAGGTCAATGTCAACAAAAATAGAATGTTTATTGAAGGTCATGTTTTGTTTTATTCTTTTTTTTTTAAATACAAATCCAGATGTTCTGTTTCATCGTGAACGTGACGAGCGCACAGACCATAGATATTGAACATCTATAGTAGGCTAGATCCGCAGTCTCCGATACGTCCGCACAGGCGCGAGCGTAGCAAATTGAAGCGCCAATTTTGCCATATTAAAGATGGCGATTTTGCGTTTTAATTTATGCTTTTTTAATGCAAAGTATTTTCCTGGATTGTTTGATATAGTTTCAGCTTGTGCAACATAGGAATGCACAAACAGAAACAATAAGAAGTTATTGCAGAAAGGAATTTAGTAATTATTTGGTGTTAATGGCTAGAATGCTCACCTGTCAACAGGACGGCAATCTTGAGAACTATTTGGGCTACAAATCGCTCCCATATACTTTAACATGCAAACTGCCATATTCAAAATGGCTTCAAATTGTCACGGAAGTGGAGTAATGAGTGCGGATCTAGCCTACTATAGGTGTTCAATATCTATGGCACAGACGAACGGACAAAACAGTGATGCAAATAGGTGAGCTTCGCCCCGCAATAAAATTTATCTCGCTTTTTTTGCACGCAGTGCCTAACAATATCCACTCGATGAGTTTATCAGCTAGCCGTCTCGAAGCCCACTTAGAGTGTGAGTGGGGGCTGGGAGGGGGGGGGAGATATTCACCCATTCAGCAAAATCCAACACCCAAACGCCGGCGGTGACATAGGAGCGAGGAAAGCCCTTGGTATTATCCCTGGACGGTATTGACTGGTCCGATGATACAGCCCTCGAGAGTGACATGGGATGAGAGTATAAATCAATCTTGGCTAATAATAACATCTTTCAGATAGGCCTTCTTCTGATGGCAATCCGTCATCTCGTTAAACATGTCAAGTGGACTTAGCTTGACGTAGTAGGCTAACAATATTATCTCTGCGGCTTATTTTATTTCACTTTTTCTTGTATCTTCTGAACATAACTATTCTTTTTTAGACCACGTGGTTGTCAAATTTTTCTCTGACTTCACTACAAAATGTTTTTGATTAATTTTGTAATTAACCTTTCACTGCTTTGTTAAGAAAATTTAAATTATTATTATTTAAAAAATGAATATAAAATGGGACAGGTAAATATATTTAATAAATTAAATTAACTTTGACAATGTTCTGCGCGTCTGTTTTTTAATAGAGGAATGTTACGTATTAAACTAACAATAATAATAATAATAATAATAATAATAAATAAATAAATATATAAATAATATATATATAATATATATACAATGATAAATAAATAATTACATATAAAACTATTTTCCTTACCAGAGCAGTAAAAAGTTCAATTGATTGAAAGTAATAGATATTTGAAATAGGCTCCAATATTTCAGAAGACTATTACCTTCAGTCAACTAGCGGTTAAAAATTATAGTATAATTTGAATCATTTTGCCAAAAACAACCTAGTTATGTGAAGAATGACATTAAATACAATAGTCATTACAAATTTGTGTAATATAAATTTAAATCCAAACGTTTATTTAAATTTTACGTACGTTTTATGTGTAATTTAGTCATAAGCGATAGTTTAATTTTTTGTTGTGATGTTGGTGGAGGTGCCGGGTTAAAATTACGTAGTTTTATCTATATCACTTTTGCTAATAGTATTTTACTACTATACTATTTTACAAAATAATAAATAATAAAATAGTCTTTATTTTAAACTGGACGAAGCATAAGACCGTGCGGCCATTTCTTCTGCTTGATACAAGTAAATAATTCAAGTTACGTTAAGGATATAATAATTGATGAAATACTCGATTTCATAAAATAAAATAAAAATGCCAAATAATGGTAAATGCGACTATTTTGCGACTATTTTTGGCAATGTTAGTATAAATGCAACTATTATGCGACTTTTTTGAAAAATTGAGTAAAATACGACTATTTTTACTTTTAGCTGTGTAGTTTTTTTGAACATTACACAAATGAAAGTACTAATCAACATTTCCCGTCTTTGAGTTGGTTTTTATTTTTGGAGAATTGACATGCAGATTTAAGACTTAAAAATATAGGTATGGTACTTCCTTTCAATTGTGACGTTACGACCACACGGAGCACGGAGGGGGTCATGGTTTTGAAGTTGACTATCCCTCCTTAGGATAGGATAGCATAACAAGCCAGGCTCTGACACTTTGCAACTATTTTGTGGACTTGAGGCGACTATTTTGTGGACTTGAGGCGACTATTTTGTGGATTTAAGCCGACTGTTTGGGAGACATTTTATAGATTTTAGGAGACTAATGGAACTATATTTAGGTAAGACATGCAGTGGAATCCCTGTGAATACTAAAATGGTCAAATGTTGGGAGAGAAAAGGAGAAAAATATCAAATTCGTAGCAACAACAAAAAATATATATTTTGATTTTAAATTTGAATTTCTGTTTTGGTGGAGGTGCCGGGTCTATGTATGTTTCTAATGTTTCGATCATTTTCAAAACAAATCTAATAATATGAATTAATTTCTTATTTTGTATTTCTTATGCAGTCAATAAACAAATATCAACACTTTCTTTTTAATATTTTAACGTAAAACCAAACAAAATGAAGCATTGTACGGAATAATGTACCCTTTGATAACGTTTTCTAGGTAAATCTCCAACTCACAATCTCATTTGTATGTTGTTTTCCATTTTCAAGCGCTTCTACTTATTCCGATAATGTGACTTAATAAACACACAATACGGTTTGGTTGCCCATAATTAAAAATACGTACGGCTTTTGTCTTATTTTACATAAGTAAAACCTTTAGGTCTTATAGGTCGTGTATTTTAACGAACTACAAAATATATTCTGAGACGAGTTTGATCCTAAATGTAATATATTTGCACAGTATTGAACCCGTTCCAAAGGTACAAAGGTAAATAAAGTTATGGTGAGGTATTTACAAATTAAATGTGTACACATTGGTAGCTTTTGTAGACATGCTCTTCAGGTCAAAACTGTATGTAATGTAGTTAAACATTCTGTTTTTAACTGAATAAATTTTCTGTCCCAATCAGAATCAAAACATAACAATCTAACATCATTATCGCTGCGAATTTGTATTTTACAAACAATTCCCAGAGAATCATGTGCTATGGGCAGTGAAAGGAAATTGTTAATTTAAAATTATTCAAATCTTTAAATCACAAAGGGGGCATCCAAAGAAAATACATCATAAAGTTTCGCCTTCTTTTAAACAATCACTTGAATCTCGACGTCGTTCTACGAAAGTTAACATTGTCTTTTGTTCACAGTGAAATATGTTTTATGTGTGAGGAGTTTTAGGATCGTAAATTTGAATTTTCATCCGATATAATTCTTTTCTTTCTTCAAATCATTTTCTGTGTATACGAGTAAAAATGAAATAAGTATAATCCACCCCAGTATATCTATTTACACTGGATACAATAGGCGTCGTTTTCGATACTTTTAACAAAAACTACGTGTGCATCTCTTTATAAAATTACTGTGTAACCGCATTTTTAGAGATCTTGTCGGAAATCAGTGATGTGTACATATTAAAAAACAAACATTCTTATTAAGAGTCTTCCGAAAAAGTCGTTACTGATTTTCCGTGGAGAGCATGAATTTGTATAGCTGACTTCGTATAATTTTAAAACTTTAATAAATCTAAAGAATTCAAAATTCCATGCTTATAATATCATGGTGAGTGAACAATGTGGTTTTATTCTACTCAACCATAATATTTCTTTATCTTTGGCTCAAGTTCATGCCATTTTTGCGTACGCTGGCACATTTTTGTTCTTTCACAAAATGTTATTTTAGTAACTTTTTCGTTTATAGCGATTGATGACTAAAACAAGAAGCAGCTTAATAATCTATTTATAAATTAACAATTTAACTCATAACTTTCACATCTTACAAATGCAACTCAAACTTCGGACGAATCTGTGTGGATGTTTCTTAAGTCCAATGGGTGTACTCTATTTTCAAATGCTTGAAATTAATCAGGCCTTTGGTTCGAATTCGTTATCTTACATCGTGGTCTTTTTGGAATTCGCATAATTATATTTTTATTTCTCTGGAATTATTATGAAAAGAAAACCTTTCCATTGATCGTTTTCAATACGCGTTACTTTTCAAGTAAATTTTTTTTAACGAGTTGACTTTCGTTTCCAGAATTTAAATTTTTCTCTACCCTCCCTCATCCCTTTGCGTACCACCGGCGATCCACCTCACTTAACAGCGCATGCGTCACCTACCTTGCAATCCTCGCAGTGAAATCGAACCGAGTACTCTCGGCTGCAGTCGTACCTCTGCAACACCTCCTCGAACTCACAGGTCACTCTGGCCGCTAGCTTGTCTAGTTCAATGAGCGCTCCCAAATACACGTGGCACGCGGCCCCTCCCCCCCACACCGCGTTCAGTGCCACCGCGCTCAGGGCACTCGCGGCCGAATGCTCGCAGCAATGCCTTAGCCGCAGTTTATGTAGCAGTTTCTTTCGCTCGACGACACCCCCACCCGAGCCACACACTTCCCCTTTGTGCGATTCATCTAGATAATAAAGGCACTGATTTATAGTTGTGTTTGTATTTGTTGTTTGGGGCTTATGCTGTGTGCGATCGGTGGGGTAGAAACTGTCTTTGCTGCACTCTTTTGGACAGTTGTATAGCTGTTGGTTTTCGCCCGACGGCGGCGGGCCCGGACCTTCTGTAATGTCCCCGTTACGACGCCGTTGATTGGGGTTCACCGTCGTCGTCGTCGTCGTCGAGATAGCCCGGTTGTTATTCGCGTATTTATTATTATTATTACTATGGTAATTATTATTATTATTATAATTATTGTTATTATTATCTGTGTGATGCATGATGGCTGAGCAGGTTCCTTGGAGGTCGGGAGAGGTCGCCGGATTGGCGAGGTCACAAGCCGACAGCCAAGGGTTTAACAGTTGTAACGGCGACACGGGTGCTGTTGTGAGGCTGACATTCAAACACGTGGTCCACTGGACTAGGATCAAGATTTGGTATAAGAGGAAAGACGAGTAGTGTGGTGTATTCCGCCATGGTTGTTGATTTCCGCGGCCCAAACAGGCCAGGGGCATTGTCCAACAACTTCAAATACAACAAGAATTATGATGATGCTGCAGAGTAGATCAATGATAATAGAAAATAGAGGAGCTAAGAATTGCTGTTGGCAGGGGTAGTACTTTGTGAGGTGCATTGCGTCTGCAGGCAAAGAATCCTGCTTTTGTTTGAGGGATTTCCTTCAGCCGCTTCTGTGGCTCTGCGACTTTCGAGTGGCAGAAACGCGTGTCGTCCGGGGATAGTGTGAATGGATCGGCATCCACGTACATCCGTGACGTCTCCGACTGCTGGTGGTGGTACGCCACTGAATCCCGGTGAGAGTGGGGTACTGTCGCCACTGGGAGGACTCGCCGGGCGGGTGGTGGTTGCCGAATCAATCCGTCGACGAGTGTGGCCGTGTAGGATAAAGAAGAGGCTCGTGTCGATGACGCCGAAGAGTCCGCAGAGTAACCCGAGGATTTGGAGGACGGCGACGTTGGACGACGACGACGGCGGCGATGTGGCGCTTGTCACCGTCCCGAGGAGGTCGACGTCGAAGTAACGTCCTCCGAGCTCAAGATACGTCGAACGTGAAACGACGACCACGACCACGGACGCGAACACGCAACAAAACCAAGAAAACAGCACACGTCCTGTTGAGTTTGGTTCACACAAACGTCGGTCGACGTCAATACCGTTAGACTCGGACGCCGTCAGTTTATCACGACGATTCGTAAAGAAATTCACACCAACTTTTCTCATGCTGCCCCCGAAAAGGGCATCCCACTGTTTCCCTACACCCCTCAATTGATCAGGACCAGCGCCCTGACGACAAAATACACGGCCGACGTACACTGACAACACACACCCCCTCGTCCAATCACAACAACGACCATCCTCAACGTTTTCTCGTAACAACGCACATAATAACAAAACTAGGTATTGCGGGCTGGGGATTTTTCGAACCGGGTTCCTAACAATCCCCCGACGTTCGACGCCATCTTGGACTCCGGGCGTACCAGGACGGAAGAGGTTGGGGCGCGTGTGCAATCAGCCCCGCTTGCCCAGGCAGCCGCCGTGTCTGCACGCTTCGCTCGCCAGGGGCAGCACCGGACCGGCGGGTGCGCGCGCACGCGCCCCACGGACCGGTCGATACCGGTAGGCTTGACGCGCGACGAGACCCGACGAGCGTCTCACTCGCTTCCCGGCCGCCGTGGGGCGCTCACGGCGGACGCACACGGGGACCGTTAGCTTCTTCTTTTTGTCGCGATAATGTCGGTTATTAATATAGGGCGCGCAGTGATTAAGTCGCAAGGAAACGATTCGGATTTTTTTACGGTATTCAAGGACACGTATTGCGAAACGTTATGTCCACTAAATAAAAGCGCACATTTTAAACTTACTCCAAACGTATTTTAAAATTAAACTTATTTTATTTTTATTAATTTAATTTTAAAATGTCGAGTGGAATGTTTTCAAAAATTGTCTAATCCAAAATTAATTTCTTATTTTCGATCGCGCAGTGATAAACGCAGCAGATACGTCTTACGACTGCATGGACATATTACTAAAATTTAAACACACAATTTGACGTATTCCAAACTTTTATGTATATTTTTTATAATTTCTAATAGGTTCGTAAAAATTTTACGATTTCAAATAATTTCCCTCACAAAATATATTTGTTACCTGCGTACCGCTAGAAGTAAGATTTTGCTGATTTGGATTTGTGCATAAGTTTTTAGTTTCAGAGTTTGGGAACAAGTTTTTGGACTAAACATCAAAGCATCGAGATTTAAAACAGCGTTTTGTTTGCGGATTAAGAGGAGTCGCTGAGGCTAGCGCGGAGACGAGATTCTGCTTTTTTTCGGGTTAACGCTCAATAACATTGTTATCATTTTTCACGTGAACTTGATAAAGAATCTATCAATGAGGTCCGGCCCGCGTTTCTCAAATCATCGATTTCTAATATAACTAAATCGTGAAATTTACTCCATTGTTGTGAAATTCTAGAATTTAATTCAACCTGTAGAGATTGTTGTTCGTAAATTTTCATACTATATCCCATCGTTGAAATGAAGGTTAACGCGTCGGTTACTTTTGTTAATCATAAGATAACCGGATTAATGAAAATTCTACGAATAGGAATACATGTTTTGTATTTTCAATCTTTTGTTTTCTGGAATTATGTCTCTCAATGATGTTCTGTATCATTCTTTCAAACAAGTGTGGATATCAATATAAAAGTATTTTCTTAACATTTGCAAAACTTATGATATTACTAACCGTTTAACTGCAACATTATCACCTGAGCGTGAACTTTGGTTTGCGCCAACCTCAGCGATTGTTAAGCTGTCATCTTTAGCAAATGCTGGTAAATGGATCTATCTGAAACCTTATCACATCCATAAACGTTTATCTAATGTTATTTATATGTTAACTTGAACGCTTAAGTCCGCCCGTTGTTGAATAGCTTAATTGGGCTTGAGCTGCCATGTTATGCGGATTTTCTGTGTCGGGAAAACATTACAGTTGAATTTTTTAATTAATTATAATGAAAAAAGTAACTTTACATTTTTTACTTATTTAATAACTGTATGTAAAAAGAAAAACGTAATGGCGATTTTATAAGAAAATTTCTCAATGACTCACATTTACACTTATCTATTAATTCATAAATAAGTTCTGTAAAAATCATTACATCGGATAAACCATGTAGGTTTTAAGTCAAAATTGTTTAAAAAAAACAAAAACCCGTACAATGTCGATTTTAGATAATATATTTTCATTGCGCTCAATTTACAAATATCTTATATTCATAAATTTATGATTCTAAAAATCATTAAATCCTACGGCGTAGTGTTATAGTCGAATAATTTATAAAAATAAAAAATCTAAATTTTGGTTTTCTGTTTAAATCATTTTGTGGAGGTGCGGTCCATAACGTGCATTCTATATTCAAGATTTTCGAAGGCTTTCAGTAAAAATTCTCGACTATATCTTTTTTAGCGAATGGTACAACACAAACAATACTGAAAAAAATAAAGTAAAAAAAAAAAAAATGATTTTTTCCATATTCAGTATATTTCGCTTCGGTACGTCGATACCATTGCATTCGTAAATTATATGGGTTCTTCCCATCGGAAGAAAGAGCTGACTAATTTGAAAGGTAAATGTCGAGAGGGAACTAAATTAGCGGTCAAATTAAAGACATCTTACATCTTGATTTTTTTGCAATACTTCGTAAAACATTTACATAAAGAACAAATTGAAGAAAAATTATGTCACAATGCTTTTCGATCTTTGTGCGTAAACATATATTATTATAATTTAATTGTCATTTATCATACTAAAGTTTTTCGAAAATTTAAGAAAAACATTTTTTGTTGTTTTCTAACTTACGTGAGCCGTTGTTTTTACTTATATACCAAAGATTTAAATAATGTATTCTGTTTATGAGATTCAATATCTGTTTGTTATTGAATATTAAGTCCTTTATTTCTGGGAATAATCCATGTTTATGATCCCTCAGTAAATGTGGGAACTAACCATTCCAATGTGTGTATGTATATTGCTCTTCTTTCTCACTCGTGTTCAGTTAATATGACAACAGCAAGTAACATTTACATGACACAAATTACGGTTCTAAATCTACATAGAACAGAATACATTTTGATATATGTTTTGCGAGATACTTTCCGTAAAAATAACATAAAAACAAGCTTGAGAAAAAGATAGTAAAATGCTTTTCTTGAACTTTCGTGGTCGCAACAATATGTCATTGTGGATTTTATATTTCAATTGTAACTTCATATAAATTATTATGAAAAGTTTAAGAAAAACATTTTTGTACATGCTTTTCTCAAGCTTACGTGCTCCGTTGTTTTTACGGGAAATATCACGCAAAGCATGTATAATAATGTATTCTGTTCTATGTAGATTCAATAATCGTGTTATGTAAGCCTATCCTGGAAGATATTAATTCCTGTTATTTCCTGTTGTGTTGTTGGAATTGTCCACTGTAATGGACATCAACTTTCAAAAATTTTATCCGGTTAAAAGATAGTTTTATCAATTTGACCCCAATTTTTTTTCCGTGCATTTCAAATAAATACTTTTTCCCATCCCGATTCGACAAAAAGTGCTTTTTTAGAGAAAATTGAAAAAACACATCTGCAAAAAAAGGCTAAAAATGCGAAAAAATGGTTTGTCCTGGAAAAGTAATATATGTGTAGTATTGCTACTATGTGAGACACAAAAAATGTAAAATTTGCAAACAAAATCAGAAAAAATCTTGTTTTAGGAATGTACATCAAATTAACATCTTTACCTAAAATGAAGCTTTAATTCAAAATCCATAATTTCCCAAAAATCCTTAAAAAAAAAACACGAAAAAAATATTTGAAAAACACTAAATTCTTAGAAAAATTAGTATTTTGAAATTATTGATTAAAATAACTTAATTTTGGCCAATATAATTCTCCACTGAAAGGGTTAACTAATCGCGAGTGAGTGTTAAAGTAAAACAATATACACACATTAGGATTGTAAGTTATACAATTACATTAAAACAAATGGAATATAATAGAAACGACCATGGACCCGGCGCCTCCACCAAAACAGCAATTCAAAATATAAAAGAAAATCTATGTTTTTATGTTTGCAAAGCAGTGTGATTTGAATTTTGTGAATGACGTTTTACGTAGTGTCCGTACCACTAAAAGCTTAAGAACATAAAGTTGCTATCTTAGGCACATGTTGTTATGTTGGCGGATACAAGTTTTATAGGTTAGATTCTGGTCTCGTTAGAAACTGTTACTTTAAAATCTCCCAGTATGTATTTAAAGTTATTATATTTGTTGTCCTCCTTTGTAAATCAGTTTTTATAACTGAATAGGATAGACGTTCAATAAATAATAAATAACAAATAAAATAAATAAATTACTACTAGGCCTATTCTACTAATAGAATAAAGGACAATTTATTCACTTTTGGTCCAAATGATGTAACTAGCAGCCAGACATCTTTGAACATAACTTTTTAGTTCAACTCATTCCATGTTCAAATTCTCAATACGGATGGGGTACAGGGGTTGTTTTATTGTGTTAACGATACAAACTTTATATTCAAAAGGGGTCAGAAGAAGGAAGAAGAAAGGAATTAGGGGTGAGATTGGGGGTGGGGATGGGGGTTAATGGAGAGATTTTAATATCTAGACCTGTATTTAGTCTCACTTTATAACGTGAGTACCTGTCACCCTCTAATAAATATATAATAATAATATAATACAATGTCCAATTTCAATGATTGGTTTGTTTGTTATTGAACAGGAATATGGGTTACCTAAAACCGTTAACCCTTAACTCCTCCTACACCAGGGTTAGAAATGAACAGGAATCTGGACCCAGAAAAGGGTCATGCATTGCACCCTGGGCAGTTTTCCTACGAGTTTTTTTTTTAATGTGTAATAGTCCACTGTCATTTAATTGAACCAACGACCAGACTGACGCTGAGCCAGTATATGACTTCTTTGTGCTCCCGTCTCGGATCCAAAGAACTTAAACGTGTCAGGTGTTACAATCTCCCTCGTGTGGCGCTCTCTGTTGAGCGAGTCTCGTACTATAAGCTCTCAATGCTCGTGGGAGATGCGGTCGTGGCAATGTGGGCGTTACAGCCAATAGAGATGACTAAGCACGAACCGATAGAGGTACCTCTCTTTAGCACTCTTACCGATATTTTGAAAGTCAAAGGAAAGTGACTTAAAGTTGTTTGAATGAAAGACGATCTTGAATAAAAAAATAAATAAAAAATGTTGGACGGGACCTTTTGGCCATTATATGCAAATTTTAGGTAAGAAAATGAAAGTTCTAGGTGCAATACTTAATTTTGAGCTATGATTTTTTAAAATTGTTTTAACACACCTTTGTCTCCACTACGAGTATAAGGGAAAATAATTTTCTGAAATAAAGTTCGATGTGCGATTATTTTGTCACATGGTACAAATAAGAGTTTTGAACCGGTGGACTAAAAAATCGTACATCAAATGTTATTTCAGAAAATTATTTTCTCTTATACTCTGAGCGGAGAAAAAGGTGTGTTAAAACAATATAAAAATAACATAGCTCCAAACTAAGTATTGCACCTAGAACTTTCATTTTCTTATTGACCCAAAATTTGCATATAATTGCCAAAAGAACGCTATTGTCCCATTAATTTTTTTTAAGTTTCTCTTTCATTCACACAACTTTCAGCCATTTTCCTTAGACTTTAAAATTTTGGTAAGAGTGTGTAAGTCTTGAGTCGTATTTTTTTAAAGTATTTTTCAATTGGACGATCGACCACTTAATTGTATTGAGTTTCTTACGTAGATATTGGTGTTTCTAATTTAAGAACGATCTTGGTTTTGATATAAACGAATAACACTACGATCAAATTTTAGTTTTGGTTTTACGACGGTAAATGTTATACTTCTGTTCTTTTCCTTGTGTATTATACCATTTATTTTTTTAATGTAAAAACCTGAAGGAAAAAAGAAAAAAATTGAAATGTTTCTCGTAAAAAAAAATGTTTTATTCGGTGGGGTAATTCAAATTGGCTTGTCAGAAGCAAATATGAATTAAACAATGGTTACTGCCGGATTTTTTATTATACGACCAATATTTTAATGAAATTAATATGTTTTACCTTGTTTAAGTTTAAACCTAGTAATTTTCAATTTGAATACCTTGACATCTCAGATGTTCAGCTCAACTCAGATATATATGAACCAAAAAGAGGCTAGTCAATATATACTTTACTATACCCGACTACAGTTGGAGATAAGGTTAGATATTGAAAGATCAGAATGCGACGTAAGTCTGATCACTGATGAAAGGAATATCGTCCGCCTATACAACCTGGCGAACACGAACCCGTGGACAGCGTGTGACGCTCGTCGGAAGTAAATGATTGAAATCACAGACCGAGAAGACCAATTAGGGAAGTGAGTTTAAGTGGTGTTTAATTGACCGATCTGCGCTGTAGAGTCGCAAAGGTTTGGGGGGGGGGCGAATAACTTTCTTGATGAAGTCTATCGCAACGCTGTCGAGGAGAGCGGCGAGAGCGAGAACTAAGGATGTTGATGATCACAAGCATTGCTGAGAACCTTGGTTGTTCGAGCGTTAATTTATGAATTATAAGTCCTTTTCATTAAAAAACTTATTTACAAAGGAGGACACAAACACATACATAGATGCAGACACAACAATGAACTACAGTTAAGTAATACTATTTGAATAATAATATTACAACAACAATGTAATAAAACACATTAATTTTGGTAACAAATTAAAAATGATATTGAAATGAGATTATATAATGAACAAAATAGAAGGTGAAAACACATAATTGAATAATAAAAAAATGATATTAAATCAATCAAAAGAAAAAAGAACTGATATTAGACGTTCTTACTAAACAAATATGAGATTTGCCAAAAATCAGGAACAGCAAATCAGGGAGTAATCAAACTTTTGCCGGATGAGACCACCGAACGCGAATCTTTCTTGTGTTCAAATCTTGATAACAATAAATACAAAAGATCTTGCTTGACTCTAATATCACACAAATAATAATTGGAAATTGTATAAGTCAAAAACTGATCACAGCAATGATACAGGACACCTAACTCAAGTTGCGAGCTCCGCCAGTGGTGCGAGGCTCTGATTCGGAATTAGGAGGTTGGAGTTCGAGTTTCCCGTCACAGTGGTAATTCTAACTGAAAGTTGCCCAGGGGTTTTTCTTCAGTCGTTCATGCAAATGCTAGAGATTGCCTCGGACATTCCCTTCGCAATTGTCCTAATTCAAAAATACCTAGTCAGACAGGGAACGCTGAATACCGTCGACCTGGAATAACGTCGACCACCTCGTTTGTACAGGCCTTGCACAACTAAGTTTAGGAGGAACAAATAAACAGTTCATACACACGAGGTGGTCGACTTTGTTTAGTGACGCTATCAGAGCGACCTTCAGACACCTGAAGAGGGTCCTTTGATTTGTACCCTGGCAGGCTTCCACACTATTGATACGAGTTATGCCCTAGGATAGGGGTAGGAATTACCCTTTTCCTAGGATGTAGATGTAGCATATAGTTGGTAGGAAATGATCAACTTCTAACAAGAACTATGACTAATAGTATAACATTTATTGGTTTTGGTGAGGGGCTGGTGGATCGTGCAGGAAAATAGGAGAAAATGCTTTACATTTTATACAATTCATTTGAAATATTTTAATTTGTTTTGTATTTTACATGTTTGCGTTCTACATAATTAATATTGACTCATAAGGCACTTTGATAACACATTCCATACAAGTAGAGCTCGATTTACACAGAAAATCGTGATTCGTAAAGTACGTCATTTTATGTATATAATATAATTAAATTTAATAATAATAACACTAAACCGTTATCGTTTACTTAACTGTATTATCAATTTAGTGCATTGACTTTTATTTTAAGAAATACTATCACAGTATTTTGAAGAACTGTTTTGTGGGATAATATTAAATTCTACATACAAAATGAAATATTCTATAATGTCTATTTTATAGCTAAAGTAATGTCATACGTTTGTACATGAACATAGACAATCAAATTTACAAATTGCTGATTTACAATCGTATGTTCTTTACAATAGATTATATATTGGTGATGTTATAAAAAAACAGCGCAACAGTAAATTGACCTGTTTATATTATGTGGGTATCTTTAATTTTTTTTAGTTCTAGTACAAATCGTGTCAATAAAAATAGTTTTGTTTTTCAAATTGATATATTTGGTCTAGATTCGTGTTACATAATAGTAAACAAATCAAGTACTATACAATATTTAATTGACAAAATGTACACAAGTTCATTCTACAAATACACAACAACCTTTCATACCAATTTTTCACAAACATTCAGACAAGTCACTTAAATTAAATAAATTCCCATTTAAAAAATGTAACATTAACAATACAAAATCAATGGCAACTTACACTTAGTAATATAGAGTAACAAATACGGTGGCTTGTTAAAACTTTCAAGGTTACATAAACCCATCAATAGTTTGGTAACACTTTTCGAGTTTTAATCTCAAAATTCGAAATTATCGTCATTCATTTTTTCGAGATATACGAAACGCGAGTTATAATAAAATATGGCAAGCGTTAAAGTTGTGGACAAAAACTATCTCGGAGCGAAAGGGAAGAGAAAGAAATGGCAAGCGCCCAATTGTGATGAACCCCATCTTTATTTGCCTTGTTTTTATCATCTTTCGTTGGAAGAGAGAGCGGAAATGTGTAATTTCAAGGCACTTACTCAACGATACCCGCGAGAGATGAGCTACACTAAAAGGTTGTGTTGGCGATATTTCTGAATAATATTTCTGTAATGATAAATGGCGGAAAGATTTTATGTAGACAATACCAAATAATGTAAACTCCAGTTATATAAAGCGAATATAGTCAGAATCACAATTCTTAGCTTGGCGAGGAAATGATTTGTTATGTATTTTTATTATTTTTATTTTTGTCGCCAAGTTGTGTTCAGTTAAAAAGCAGTCTACATTCCACGCACTTATTTATTTTCGAGTAGAGTGGCAATTTCTTTATTTTTTTATTCTTTACGTCATATTATCAGAAATTTGCTTATTACCAGGCAATTTTATTACGTATAATGTCTAATGAAACTAAATTTTTATCAAATACGTTATAATAATTATTATTATTTCTAGCTGAGGTAACATTTTTTTTAAAATCTATTAAATACAGTTTTTTTATCAAAATTAATCAAATATAAAGCTGTAGTTTGATTTAAATGTTGCCAGTGCATTAATAAATAATAGCATAAAATTACACCATGGGTTAAAACATTTACTATGTATAAAACCTTCTGCCACTTTTTCAAAGCATTATTTTTGGTTCTTTAGACAGATGTAGTGGCCTTATTTGGAGTCACTCTAACAATTCATTAAATTCGGTTGCCACTATCTCGGCCATTCTTAAGACAAGTCCACCGTCTGACGATGGTAGCAGCAAGCGTCGGCAAAATGTTGAACTATTTTTAAAGGGAATTTCGAAATTATAATCTTACAAAAATTCGAGATTTAAATAGTTTTGCGGAGCTTTTGCCACTGGACATATTGAAAGTTTGGTCATTACCGCTTGCCTATGTTTTATTACAGGCTATCACCACCTATAAAGGGACTCCATCATTATTTAATTTTGTTAGACCTATTGACAACTTCTACGTCAGATAATGATTCTCAGTTCAAAAGTAATTAGCGTCGTTAAAACTTAATTAAAGTAGTATCAAAGGTAATGTAAACTTCTTTGCGAAGAATTTAAGGTATGTTTTGCTTTAACAGCCATGGAATAACTTTGTTAGTTCAAATCTCACGATTCAGAAATCAATTTGTCACTTCGATTCAAGTGTTGATTATCTTATATTGATGTACATTGTCAATCAGAGAATGTCCAGGACTATTGATCTGTTAAAGAAATAACATTCCCAACAAGTGAATTTTTACTCAGATATCGTACTATCCATTATCGTCAATTTTAATATAGAAACTTTCCAAATTATTTCTAAACAGCCTTTCCGACTTTTGTGATGAAAATGATGGAGTCGTTTAAACTTCAAAGGTGAAGTCTTATCGCCTGTATTATCCGTAACTCATATTCGCCACTTAAGTAAGTCATTCCACTTTGACTTACTAATTGATAAAGAGACTAACAGCATTGCAATATTTCACACATTTTGCTCTTTCAAATGTCAAGAACCTTATCTAAGCTTCAAGATTTTACCTTCATTCGAGGCACATCAATAATATTTTGTAAATATATCTCCAATAGGCCTACATAATCCTAACTATTTGATTTAGCAAAAGTGGGTGTACATTCAAAGCTAATGAATTAATATAATTTCTGTGAATACAAAATGTTGACTGCAATGTTGCTATTCTCTTCGGCCAGCTTTCATTCTGGCCTTTATAACCATCTAGCTTTTGGTGACGTTATTTCACTTCGCGCCACGTCAAAGAAGTTGATGCCCACAAAGAGAACCTTTCAACTTCTTTGGGCGCGTTGTGAAACGTTTTCAGTCCAGGTTCATCATTTGAATTCAGTATTCTGAATTCAAAACACCTGGTGAAACTTTTCAGTAGAGTGTCAAAAACACTTCTAACCCTTTCTGACGTCATCTGTCGGCAAACTGTGACCGTTATCACATAAACCAAGAGATGTTTTCGTCATCATTAGAAGTAACTTCGAAATAAATAAATAGATACTTTCTTGTGTGTGGTACTACGTTAAGAGCAGGCGGGCGACGAGAGTAGTTAGGAGAGTCGCCAACAGATGTCGGTAGGTGGTGGACGCATGCGCAGACTGGCCGGAACGCAGGTGTTCGTCGCGCGCGGGATGGAGATCGTCCACTGTTGTGATCAAGACGAATTCGTTAGATTCACATTCGGTAAAGCAGCGTTCTTCTTGAGCGATGATGTTTCTTGATGTGTTGTTCTTGTCTAGAATACCCTCTCTCTCTTACTTTCGACATAGCGCACGGCATTGTGTGAGGAAACGACAAAAATATAGGTTCACATTTTTTGTTTGTTTATAAATTAAAAAATAGTCGTTTATTGATATTATTGCATCGTTTTCACACAATCACAAAGTTTTTCTTGACTGTTCTCATCTTTTCACTCAAAATACTTACAAAAATTCACTCTTGCTGTTCCGGAGACTGAATTTGTAATGTGTAAGGTGTGGTTTGTCTTTCGAGCAGTACATCATGTTTGTTTCAGTTTTGTTTTTTGTTAGTAATGTGGTAAGCATGTTAGTTTTTTTTCCTGCGGATGATGTTGCGGTTAACGCTTGTTCGCTTGCGCCCACCTAGATGGCATTAGTGTGCAGTGTTAAATAATATCAAATTCATCATCATCATCGTCATCATCATCATCATCATCATCATTATCATCAACTTTTTCATCACCGTCCATTAGATTGAAAACTATAAGCAGTGATTCTAATATAGACATTCCCAAACGTGGTCTTCGAAACGTAATTAACTCATTTCCTAAAAAAAATTACTCATTACTATTAATTTGCACAAGAGTTCATATACACAAAATCTCAAATTGATGTGTCAATTTTTGTTAGAGAATATTGTGATATAGTAAAGATTAGGAAGAAATTTAAAAAGATAATTTTTGAGCGAACAGAATTTTTTTGGGATAGTAGAAAGAAGACAGTTCATTCACTTGTGATATTGAAGATAATGTTCTCAGCGGGATTTCACTGGAACATAATGATTAAAAGTGATATTAAAAGTCAAAATTGGATGAATTTTTTTAATGTAATAATTTGTGCAACAAACAGTGGTTTTGCATATAAAAAAGTGGTTGTTTTTTTTTTGTAAAAGCGTTAATAAAAAATATCCGTGAGTGTTTTGTGCAAGCTTTTGTGTTGTGAGTTATGCGAGTGGTTGTGAATACAGTTGTGTTGTGAGTTGTGCGGGTGGTGGTGAATTCAGTGACTCATTCGTGAACAGAAGTTTAAAACATTTTGTGAGTGAAAATCATCGTGATTTTAAGATGACAGTCGGTTGTGCGTTGTGAAAGTCATTTTCGTGTGTGCGAGAGAGAGAGAGCATTCTCAAGAGAACAAACACATCCAGTAACACACTCACACGCTCAAGAGATACACAAATCAATAAACAAAATATATGGCATGCTGCATCTACTTAACCTGTCATAAAATAACATTATATAAACACATTTTCATTGACTTTTTAAACAATTTATTTGAGTGCAGTGTTAAATGTTAAAAGAACCCATTTCCTACTTAAGCCAACAAAACCCTTTATTGTTTTAGTTTTTTGAAGATGATTGTATAATATATTATGTATATCTAAAACCAACAGAAAACGTATTCTAAGAACAATTTCTAGCTGTAACCGCTAGTAAATGAAACGAACGAACGTTTTCAGTACAAAATGATAGGGACTTTTTATCGTTGCGTGTTTAAACAAACGGAGGAAGAATGAACACTGTGTAAAGATTTAAAATTGCATTTTTTAAAAACCTTTTATGTAAATAGATTTTTTTCACAAACAATTTTGGTACTTTTCTTCTGTAATGAATGCTTTAAATGAGATCGTACACAAACAGCAATGGTAATTTGGAAAACGCAGTAAAATCTTTCAAGTAATAACTTGAACTTATGCTTAAGTTAGTATAACATCGTTTCCCGATCTTGTTTTTCATAAACTCTAAACGTTCCTAAACCTCGGTGGGTACTGGGATTCGAACCCCGGACTTTGGTATTAAAAGAAGAAAAAAACACAGGGCTATTTAAAAAACATTCACTTTGAAGGGGGGGGGGGGAATACACAACTTTCGCAATCACGTTAATCTGGCGTTTCAATTTCAATAAAACTTACCAAAACAAATAAGACTAATTCAAGCATTGTTAATTTTGTATCATAAATCACGTGTTAACTTCTTTTGATTAAGGCAAGCAACAAAATATTTTAAAACTAAGTATATTTACTTTCATAAATAACTTGATTAAAATAGGATTAAGTTTTAGTTACTTTTTTTACTTTTAAGTGGACCTACTTTTGATCTATTACTTTTTGCAGGTAACTAACACATTGATATTTAGCTATCACTATGTGATATTAGGATGCAATGACACCACTACCAACCCCGCATTCAAATCATGCTCACACCCATGCTCATGCACAATGTTAACAGGTTGATTAGTTGTTAGTTGATACAGTAGAGTTAGTGGAGACGGGGATGTGGTTGTTGTTAATGTCAGACGTTAGTAGGGAAGTGTCAGTCGGTAGCTAGGTGGACGTAAAGCCCAGTTCAAACAAAATCACTAGGAATAATGTTATTGCAATAATGTGTAAGGGTTTGAAATCATTGAGTTTATAGTGTTGTTAGAGACCTCACACCATTTGATGCGAGTCTATCGTTACCAACGTAAGACCATGTTAATGCAATAAGACTGAGAATTAAAATGATCAACAATACTTTAGAAGGAATAAGACTTATTTGACAGTTGGCAATATAGCTATTCAATCGGCCTCAAAGTAGCCTATAGCAAACTTTGTAAAGTTGTCAAGAAAGCATACATAGCCCTACGGTCATAAATTTTCAACATTTTCTGTTTATTGCCAGAAAAAGACACGAAAGTGTCTTTTAAACAAAATCCAAAATCGTGAAAATCATTTTTTTCAACTATTTAACTTTTTTAAGTGTGACGGTAAAGCCCTAAATTTCCCTTTCTATTACAACTGTGCAAAATTTAAAACAACAGCTGTAATGTCAGTCAGCCGAACTAATAGGAATTTGCGTTAAACGCTTGTCTTTAATCCATTTAATATTTTTTTATTAATTTAAAAATGTAATTTAACATTTAATAGTCCAACGGCTAAGACGTCCTGGATTTTTTTAATATCTTCTTTAGATTATATTTTATATTTATAACAGTCTTATTACTGTTGATATTGCAATAACACATTTCTGGTGACTTTGAGTTACTGGTCTTAGAAGTCCTGTCCAATGTCCCGTCAACTCATGCTCAGACTGGCTCCCAGAAGTGACCAATGAAATCTCCAGTAAGCCATGACCTAATCTGGTGAGGGTTTATGAGTGATTGGATTTAGACGTCGGATAAAAGAAAACTGAACGACGAATATTATTGATAAAATTCGACGTCTTCCATTCCTGGTGGTAATGTATTGAGAACTGAAAAAGAAATATTTTTTATAGTATTTTCTATTGTTTTCGAATAAAAACTGTTAGAAAATTTGTAAAATATATTAAATGAAAGCTCGTATACTGAACTTATAGACCTAAGTTTCGTTTTAAAATATTATTTTGCCAAATAATGTAGTAAACGTTTTGATGGAACATACAATAGTAATAATGCATTCATGATTTAAAATAATGTTTAATTTTAAATCAGAATTTATTCGTTATGTACACTTCAACTTGATGGCATGCCTACAGTGCACCAAATCCAACTGAACGGGCGATTGTGATCTAGTTCAGCTGTACTTAAAAAGCCAAGTTTCTATAAATAGAGCAGTCAAATCAATTATTACACTTAGATTTCCTATTAGCGGTTTTAAGGCATGTTTTGGTATCAAATACTAAACTGCCTGTTTTATATTCATTTCAATTTATGTTCTCATTTTCAGCTCATTTAAACGTTATTTTATGTCTAACGAATTCTATGATTTTTGTTTAAAATGAGATGTATTTAATATTTAATACAATCCAGAAATTAATAAATCCATCCAGATCGGGTTCAAACCCGAGTCTCCCACATTCAGATAGGAACATACGTTCATTACGTTCAATGCGAAATAATATATGTTCAACTAATATTGCCATGATATTACTATCGATATTTCACTCAAATATGCTTGAAATTCTAGAATAATTGTGAGCTGATCAGGAGATGATATTTCTACCTAAATAGAATGATTAATTTTGTTTTGCAATATTCTATTTCACGAAATATGATTAGATTAAGGGATTCACAAACTATGATAGGACATGAACCATACAAATCTACCCAGCATGCAGCTACATATACGAACACACTTTTTAACCATCGAAGTAGTTTAGTAAAAATCTTTTTTTATGAAAAGAAATTTACTTTCAAAACGCCAGGAGATTGAATCGTGTGTCCATAGTAATCAAAATGTTAATCTACAATTGCTCCTTATTTCTGTCCCTGAAATTCAAGCAAATTATTGTATTATGTTAATTGTTAATATTCACGATTCACCAAAGTATGTAAGAACCATCTACTGTCTCCACATTCATACACCCCATACTGGAAAGTATGTAAATATCTACATTCATTTCACTTACGACTAAACTTGCCTTTTTTACATAAAAGACATACTATGTACATTAAATGAGTCTTTGTAGTAGTTAATTCAACATTCAGTTTTTGCATAATTATTAAGATGCATGAGTCAAAATGTTTTAATAATAGTGTTAGTTATGCTGGGTTTACGTATTTGGATGCATCGACTTTTAAAGTTTGCGGAGCTTAAAAGCCCGCCCAATATATAAAAATAATTGTAATTCCAGCACAGTCTTAAATTTAATGTATGCAATTATCTTTAGGAAGCGTAATGATAATTTGGCAACGTATGAATGGCGCTGATGATAATCTCAACGCCAGAAGTTATCATGATAGAACGATGGGTGTGAATGCGCATGATAATGGCGGGGAACGATCGGCCTATGTAGCCGCGGGCGAGGTAGTGATGAGAATGGCGACGGCGTCGGTCCACAGAACGAGCCCGTACGACGCAGGGAGTTACTAAGTCTGCAAAGCCAGTAAGCATGAGAGTCCTGAGTGGGGTTACCTCCGAACGCGTTATAATCGCCGCCGACGTCGTCGTTGCGCGCGTGGTCGACCTCGTCCCGTCTCTCCGTGTGGAAGGGGTTGTTGTTGTTGGTGTTATAACCGTCATCCCCGTCTCCTACTACGGCTAGGTTACCACCCCAAGGATAGCCTGACCCACCAGTAATACCAGACCGAGCGCTGGAGCAGCCGAACCACCAGTAGCCAGCGGACCGGGGGAAGGCGGGGTCAGCAGTGTCCACCTGGGGAATAAACAAACAGAATAAGAACAACTTTCACACAAAACCTTCTAAATTTTGGTGAGCGTGCTATTTTCCGAACATAGCAGATTATATTGTACACCCGGCGTAAGAAGTAAATCACCCCTGATTTACTTCTGACGCCGGGTGTACATAATATGATTGAAGAATGAATAATGATTGCCAAACGGTAATAATGGCATTAGTAAATTGTAGTAAAAAAAGTTTTAGATATATGTGATGCATTCCATTGAATTTTTCTTCCAGTATCTATTTGAACGTATTAACTTGTGAGCGTTAAGTGTCTTAATGCTCACTCAAAATAACGTATAATGAAATTCATAACCATTTAGGCACAAACAATACTACATTTCAACTTAAAATGTATCTCCCTCATAAGCAATAACGGATAATTTGCATGTTGTACACAGTGAGCTCTAACGAAACGCTGTTGCATTTTAGAGAATGTAATATATAATTTAAAACAAATAAACTAGTCCATTATTATGTCTGCATTTAATGCCATTTCCGTAATTATTTTTATTAAGTTTGTCCTCCCTTGTAAATCAGTTTTAATATATAAACTGGGTTGACGTTGTTGTCGAGCCCTACGTACCGAGAAGGTCCTATCGTTGAACCTGTAGTATTGTCCTCCCTTGAAGAAGTACGTGTAGCCGTCTGTGTACTGCAGGGCGGCGTCCAGGTTATTGGGGAGACCCTCCCAGTTGGAGATCGCCTTGGGGTAGTTGCTCTTCACGGGGGGCTTCTGACTGGGGTCGAACCTCCAGAACTTGCTCCCTGAAACCAGATTCAAACCAGACTTAGATCGGAACGAACGTAACTTTGAAATTTGTTAAGATTAATAAAGAATACCATTCTCTTCTAGGGTACTAAAGTATTAACACTAAAAATATTCCATTAATTTTACGAGCTTAAGGTTTAAATATAACTTGACTTTGAAGCTGACCGTATAATGTAACCAAGAGTTGCAGAATCTAATACAGAACCATAAATCCGTATATTTTTAAGAGGATTCTTCAGCGACTTAATTGAAAATTCTTGGTAAAATCTTATTACTCTGGAGTAGAATTGTGTTTTGTGATGTAGCTGAAAATCACAAAATGTATCTCTAATATTATAGTCACTTCAATGACAAAACAACATGAACTAATTAATTATCAAACATTATTTTTTAGGAGTGGACTGGGGACGCAATGATAGAGAGATGGTATTAGAACAGGAATAACGAGAAAATGGTAAAAAAGATTAGGTGTCGTGCTAGGCCGGACTGTTTCTGTCTTGCACATGATCATCGGTGAACCCACTCTTCTTCCTAACTAAATGCTTCTATGAAAATGTAAATATATTACATTATATTGACATTAACAACGAAGATGATATCCCTCCCCTCGGTAGCGATCCTCACCCTTGAAGAAGTAGATCTTGCCGTTCCCGCTCCACATGAGCGCGACGTCCACACTGTCGGGAATCCCCGTGAATCCCTCGGAGATGAGCTTCGGGTAGTCGGCGTCCATGCGGATGCCCGTGTAGCGCCAGTACTGCGACCCCTTGAAGAAGTACGTCTTGCCGTTGCGGTAGGTAAAGGCGGCGTCTATGTTACCGGGCAGACCCTGCCACGCCTCGCTGATCTTGCGCGGGTAGCCGGGGGCGACGCCGTCGTCGGTCAGCTTCCAGTACTTCTCGCCTGGACAGGGAAGAACACATTGTTAGACGTCATTCTGTATTTAATCACCGATAGTGTTGGATCGAGGGCTAAGCGCGCGAATCTGATTTGGGAGATCTCGGGCTCGAATCCCGTAGTGACCGGCAATCCTGACTGAAGGTTTTTACGAGGTTTTCGTTAATGCGAATGTAAGGGATTGAGCCCTCTTAAACAGCCCTCGGACATCCCTTTACAAAATGGCCTATTCGCAATATACCTAGTTTACCTGAAGAGGGGCATATGACAAACAAACACTAAACAGGTTTCTCTTGGTAAAAAATGATATATTTATATTGTATCATTTTTGTATTTGTATTCTCACAATATCGTATCCATAACAGATTTTCAGTCGTTTTTAATATTTAAATTTCATTAAATTCGACCTAACTTATTGTGTTATTGTATAATGAATTTGTATTGTTTGAATAATGTGTATTTTTGTTGTCAAGATTTAGTTATTTGACGTTTGTGTGGAGCTGTGTCTGGTTGCATAGGTTTAAAAAAAATTGGAAACGCAACAAAGAGTTTTTTGTCCTGATTTTCGTTTTCTTTCTTATTTTAGTTAGTATAGTTCGTATTTTAGTTTAGTGTTATTATATAAAATGGTTATCTTTCTCCTCACATCCGAATTTAAATTCAATTAATTTTAAATTAACCTTTAACCTTTATATTATGAAATAAAAATGTAAGATAATCTGACACATGTATTTTTCCACGTATTAATGTTTTTTCCTTTCTTTTTCAGAATCTGCTCGATGAATACATGATGGTATGCTATGGTAAGTCACTATCTTCATTAGCTATCTTGTAAAATATAAGTCGTGATGCTGTTAAATAGCTGCACCACTAAGCACCACGTGATGTCTAGAAAGTGGTCAGGTTGTGCCTACCCTTGAAGGTATACGTGTTTCCGTCCGAGGTGGTGAAGATCGTGTCGATAGTAGCATCTTTACAAAGCTCTTTGTCTTCCGGTGCAGGATTTGCTGGACTGCTCGCAGGAGGTTGTGTTGGCTTTGGAGGAACCTTCGGACTGTTGCTGGAAGACGATTTCTTGCCATAGAGAGCCTGAAAAAACAGTTTGTTTAGAACATTTACTGGAAAAAATGCCATTTACATACCCATGTCACAAAAAAAAATCATCATACTTTAAAATCGCAACATTTGATATCAGATCATCATTGATTGAATATTGATTGGATATTGCTTAACGTCTCATATAAATGCACTTTGGCTATTCGAGACGATGAGTGGTCATATCAGTCATTTTTAAGAGTAGATTTTTATCCCCGATTCTCTGAATTTTACTTTTAAATGTCTTGCCAGAAGAATTAGTCACTAAAATTAGTCACTAAAATTAGTCAAAGACAATAAGCTGATTTTACTTATGGTCATGGATGTCATTCATTCCTTCACCATCATCAACTTCTTTATCACCGCTTTAATGTTATCAGGATATTGGACAGAATATCGTTGTCCATTATTCATCTTATTTTGGGTGTGATAACTTTGGGTTTGTTTCTTGCTGTTGAAACTTTCGCATCGTCTATGCTAATCATTAAAACAAACTTGATGATTGGTAATCAATCAAGGTTACCTGGATGCCTTGGATATCGTCGGAATCGAGAACAAAGCTCGGCACGTATCCCCTGTAGAACGGAGCCATCAGGGCTGACTTGATGTCGGAGTGGCTGAGACCCAGAGAGTGACCGAACTCGTGAGCCGCCACTTGGAACAAGTTGGTGCCTGAAAGAGGTGGACACAGTTAGCTGGGGATGTTTCACGTTGTTAAAGTGGGCGTTGCCGTAGTAAACCCAGGGGTCGGGACGCTGAGCTTGGCCCAACTTAAATGCGCGCAGTCAGTTGTTGATGATTTCTGCTGAACGGTTGGTAATATCATTACTAAATTTTGCATGGATGTTAGTAAAGTTTTTTTTAATATATATTTCCGCACTTGGTTGCAAAAAAGATCCAATGCTAGACATAAGTCCAAAACGTGAAAAAATGGGAAATCCAAAACATGGATTTAAATTCAGGAAATTCCCATCAAACCGTTTATATTACGAATAACCTAATTAACCTGCACGTTCACATTGATTTAATCGTTGATATTCAGTACGAAAATTTGCGTAAAAAATTCTGTACACTTGGAATAAATTAACGAAGTTGACCAAAATTGCGTAAAAGTCAATTATTTAATTTAGTAATACACATAATGGATCTCATAGAGTGATTCTTTATTAACTTTCGAAGGAAATATGATACCAATGTTATTAACCGTTTACCCGAAAATAAAAACAGAATGCTGAGCGCTTGAACTCGTCTCCGCGACTCATCTTAAGGTTGTAGAGGACCCACCTCGGTAGCTGCTGATGCTCCACGTCTCCGCGTCGTCAAAGTGGGCGTCACCGCCGTAAACCGGGAAGTACGCATGCGCGAGTGTGCCTCCCGGTCCGTCGAAGGGATCCCCGTCTCCGTGTTCTCCCTTCTCGAAGCGGATCTCGATGTGGACTTGGCCCGAACGTTTGGCGGTGAAACTGAGATCGGTGTATTCTGACCAGACGTTGAATGCTTTGTCCAGTTCCGAGTCGACGCTGCCTTTGTCGAGTCCCTTTGGGTACTTCGCGATCTTGTAGGTTAGGTCCTTGACCTTCCATCGGCTTCCTGCAAAACAAAATCAGAAACGTATTAGCTCCCTTTTTTTTATTTGAAGATGCAAAAGTATGTTCTTTCACTATTTGCTTTAAAAAAAAAAAAATGAGTAGAAAAACTTGTATATTTTAATATTTTAGAACCGATTCAAATTTGGTTGCTGTATTGCTAGAAGGAGCTGCACTGCAGTAGTTATAGAGGTGTCCACTCATTGGAATTATCTAATTCGTCAGCCAAGGATTAAGTAAGGAGTTTTGTAATAAATTAAACTCTGGTGTTCAATAATAATTTCACTATTGAAACGAAATGATTTATTGCATATGTGTCTGTGAATAAAAAGAGGTTTGGTATTGGAAGGAGTCGATGCTTTTCACCTTTTGTCAAAACAACTTAGAACGGTTTTGTTGCTGCTTTTAGAACTCAATGCGGCCTATTGAAAATATAGTGCAATGTTTACATCCCTCAGGTAATTAATAGGTAAACTCCCATTAAAAGAATTTCTTAAACGGGGCCATAATAGTATTCGATTTTAGTTTATACAAAAGAAAAACAAGACACAAAGCTACCAGAATCTATACCCGACTTAAATATTGCAAATTTATATATACAGTAGTTAAAAATAATTCGAAAATGTTATTGAATTCTGCATACTGTCTTACTTTTCACACTGCCTAATAGTAATACTATTTTGTTAATTGTTGGTACAGCCAAAACACATAAATGTCATAAATTTATTTTATTTTTGTCAAACAATTTCATAAAAAGTATTACCCCATTTAAACTGGCTTAAATTAACACTTCAACACAATAAAACATGACACAATTCGAAACAATAAAATAAAACAGGTTTAGTGTTGACATTTCGCAATTAACAGCAAACCTTTGTTCTTGTCATCGCTAATAATTTCATCGAAGTCAAGGTCGTGTTAAACACGTGTGTTAGTTTGTCCTGCGTCATTGTCGACTTCTTGGCGGGTCGTGCGCAGGTTACGACGCCTGACAGACAGACAGACAGACAGACAGTCAGACAGACGTGACCACGTTCCGAATTGCTTTGTCTTTCTTTGCAAGTGCTGTTATAATCGTATAGCTCGCGAAAAAACGCTACCATCAAAAATAATACCGATATCTTATAATAATCACACGTTAATGTTTTATAACAAAAAAACTATTTATCAATTTAATACCATTGTGTTACACAACATTATTTGGAAATAGATCGTACTGCAAGAAATTATAGAAAATCTACTTTTTTGTTTAATTATTGTTTTTTGTATTCCAAAAAGTTTGAGCCTCTTCTCTATTGAGTTAAAGAAATGCTGTATGATGCACATTGAAAAATCAAAATTAAATCGTTGGTAGTAAAAAAATCTAGACGAAATCTTGCACTTACTTATTCAAAGATTACAAAATTTAGTTTAAAAAAAAAAAGCCAACCACATTCAACCTCTCAAACAGAAAATAACTTAAATCGGTATTTATTAATATTTAAACTTGGTTTATTAAAAATTGCTAGTTAAAGGGTTAAAATAAAACAGCTATATTGTCTGTTATTGTTTTAGTTTCGTTTTTTTTTTACTTTTAATGTTTACTAATTAAACCCTGCCATTGAAAAGTGATAGACCCATTGTTTCAAGAGTTGCATTTAAGAAAGTCCTCGTAAAAGGCGTTGGCAGAACGCGAATACAAAACACTGTATATCTGTTTCGGCTAATGAGAACTCTCGCCTGGGTTCGGTATTGTTTTGTTTAATTGGCTCTGTATATTAAGTGTTGCCTCGAAGGTCTTGTTCTGCACATCCACCGTGCAATGCGCTCTGGTGTTGCGAAGGTTAAACTATGTACGTCAACAGACCATCCCGGGATCATCACATTAGATTCGGTGGGAAATGTTTTTAGCTTGTGTAATATGCAGAGATTTTTTTAATGGCATAGAAAATGATCTGATAACTACCATGCATATCGTACTCATTATGTTTTCAATCATTGGTTTGGTTGAAACAGGTCTCCATTATAGGCTCTCTTCCGCAGCTTGTCTCATTTCCTATCCATTATGGTTCATATTTTATTATTATATAATTATAACCATGTAAAAATCACGTTTTGAGCTATAACTTTTAATTTCTATTAATATTTTAACAATTGAAGAGCCGCTAATTTAACAACAATCAAGGTTGCTCTAGCCAATTCAGAATTGGCTTAGGCCTACCCACATTTTCCGGCAGAATTGTATTTTTATCTCATTTATTTTCGATTAACATTTGAAATAAACCATAATGCATTAGTTTCAGATTATTAAATGAATGGTACAATGTATATTACAAAATGCTTAATGTGTTAGGCCTAGTAATTACAAATAAATTTTCAAAAATGTAAACTCATCTTTAATATTCGTAATTACACGTTAGATGTCTTATAAAGCTCTTATAATAGTTACCAAAAGTGTAATTGGATTATTTACATTATCATTGAGAAAAACTTTAGAAAACCCGGACTTTTCAGGACTTTTTAACGGGAATTTAACCTGAGACTATTATATTACACAAATATCTAGCATAACGTAAGAACAGTATCTCATTATTATTATTTTTTATTTCAAGGTGACCATTTAGTCCATAGAGATTGAATTCAGTATAAATAATTTCTTGGTGCTGTTCGTAAACATAAAACAAAAAATACACGAGCGTCCGTTGTCGGTTTCCAACTTAATTTACAGCGAGAGATTTTATTATCAACTCAATAAAACCAAATTACTTTTGCTCAATCCCCTTAACGCGAAATCTTAAAACTATTCCTCAGAACCTATCAGTTGATCTTGGAATATTATTTATAAATCATCGTGTTTAATCTATGTAATTGAATCATATTATTAACCAGGTCTATAATTGTAATCACATTCTTCGAAAACTTCGTTGCACACTGTGGTATATACTTTACAGCACGTAAGACGTGGGAGCACGCTAGATATCTAGATTGCAGTGAAGCTCGGGTTAACTACGTGTAATTATTGTAATTAGTGCATTTATATAATAACAGTGGTTACACTCGGGTATGGTGTGGATGATAAAGGATTACGTAGATTTAGTTAGAGGCAATAACTAAGTATTGTTCACGTGTATTGTTTATCATCTCATGAACGCCGAGCTCATCAAACGTATTGCAAATTTAATAATTTCAAAATCATTTTTCATGTTGGTGGCCAATCATTTCGGGATTTTTTAAACATTCAGGAAATTTTTTTCAAGCGATTTAACTGTTGAGGAGATGATAATGTGTATTGCGATGGTCCATTCGCATTTTTAGGAACCACTGAATATTAGAAGTTTTGTTAAATTCTTATTTTAATTTCAGATTTGTTATGTAATTGAGTGTTACAGACTGAACTGAAGACTGAACATAAAACGTCATGAACATAATATAAATTGATTCTTATATCTGTAACCTATATTATATTATACTTATGCTCTGCCTCAAGAATCTATTCTTAAGAGCATAAAAATGTCATAACTGTACCACTATGTAACACAATTGGAAAATAAATCGAATTGAATTCGGTGATTTAAGGCAACCCCATTAGCTGCAGTGATAAGGTTTATTGTATTATTAAGTAAATATTTTTTTAATTGATTTTATTTTACTTGGTGTGTGTTGTTTAAAGTGTGAGAAACTGAATTACACAATTCTTTGTAATTGTTTGTAACATACACTGTTTGCAATCCTTAATACATATTATACACACACATCTTCCTGGCGCCTGCACCTGATGAAACTGCTCCTGTCGGCTACGATTGCACAAGTTTCCAGGAATGCAAGTTTCCATAAAGTACGCCGCAATGATGAGAAAAAGCTCACAAACTCATAATTTTTCCGAAGTGTTGTAAGGGAAAACATTAAAAAACAATCAATGCTTCACAGTTATAATGTTAAATCAATTGCGTATATCAACAAGTTTGTCTCTTTCCAGAAGCAGTTACACTAATACAATATAATTTGTATATCTTCTTGAATCACGTTTTATTCCATGAACGATAATGTCATTATTAAGTAACAAGGAGTAATTTTTCTATTTAAAAAAAAATAAGTTGGTTATTAAAATAATGCACTACAAATCAGTGAATTCTTTTAAAAGATGTGATGGGTTTTAAAGAAAAGTATGGAAAATTTGCCCGATTCACGTATTAAAATTCTATGTGTGCGAAACTATAAGAAAATTGCAAAACATTGTGAAACTTCTCTAGAAATGAAACAAATCACAACCTATCGACAACAAAATGCTGATTCATGCTAATGAACGTAATTTACAACAATTGTCGTGTTCGATTTAATCCGATGTTTACGTCATAGACCTGTCTAAGTCAGTCATTACAGATTGACTCGAATCGACTCGAATCACTTCCTGACAAATCAATCAATCGTTCAATGGAATCGGTATTGAAACGAGAGCTGAGTTGCGTGTCAGAGAAGAATTATGAATTCGAAGAAAGAGCGAACTGAAGGTCGTGAATGGTACCTACCTAGGAAACTATAATAAGAGGTTTGGGTGAAGATTCTTTGTAAGTACGAACAACAAGACAATTAAAATACACGTTTACGTCTAACAATGTTGGGTTTGTACCAAGATACGAATAATGGTGGAGAAGATCAAACTATTGCACAATTTATTCAGCAGGCTTATGCACCTCTCTATACACTTGTGTTGTATAAAACGTATAAGTTACATTGCAATGACTTTTTATTGTTATATTCTATTATTTCCTAATAACTCTTGACTATTTTGAATATCACAGTTTCTTTAAAGACTTGATACTTTTTTCGGTCATTTTCTCGTTCATATTCCCTCTATAAAATATTTTTCCAATTTAATCGTATACAATACAACAACAAATAATACTAAAAGAAATTATACGTCATCTTAGACCGCACATTAAATAATGATTATGTATGAAATTAATACTAAATTATCAATGTTTAAACCTATTTGCGTAAATTTATGTTTATGATTTTCATTTATGATTTCATATGATATAACCGTATTGACTACGATCTATTCTCAATGGAATCCTCATCACATCTGATTAATGTCAAAGACGTGTTTGACATCCTCTCCAGCAGGGTCTTAATTAATAAACAACGAGACCTGTCTCGGAAACAGCGGGATCTGTCTCGCATACCGCGAGAGTATTGTCTAGTACGCATTTCTTCGCTAAACAATAACAAGTATGATGTTATCTGATCACCTTGTTTCGTGTTACCGATAGTTATTCTGCCAAGAACGCGAAACATTTCGTAACTGTTGGATTAAACTCTTAACGGCTGGGTTGGCTGCGAGTTGTTAATCTGACAGAAGACATTGTACTGTACGAATCAAATTCGATTAAAGTAGCAGATCAAGTTTGCTTCGTACCGAAAGAGATCCCCCCCCCCTGATTTGCTGATTCTTAATTTTGGCCAACTTTGCAATATTCATTTGAGAGGGATATTCTAAAAAATCATATTTATATATTTTGATATTTTCTTTACTCTTTTCTTATTTTTAATTAATATTTGATTAATTTACTCACTCACTCACTCTCACTCACTCACTCACTCACTCATTCAGTGGCGGAACTAGGCGCCCGTAGGGCCCGCCCTCTAGTTTAGGGGGTCCCGTTAAAAACATTAGTAAAAAAAAACAGTATTTCACCCTGTTTGGAAGATATTGTTTTTGTTTTCGTTGCTAAAATGACCGTTTTGTGGATCTAGCGGTTTGAAGGTTAAATCTAGCGTCCACTACACAACAACATACAAAAACTACATTTTTTGGTATTGCATTCAGCCCACAACTTTTTTCTTAAACGCACCAAACGCACTCTAAAAACCTGATTTTCCAAATTTTCACCTGCGGCGCTATTGTTGGGGGCCCCATAGAAATTTTGCGGGCGGACCCATGAAACGAAGTTCCGCCACTGCACTCACTCACTCACTCACTCACTCACTCACTCACTCACTCACTTTATTTACTTCTTCTCTGGGGCTACAACACTACCATTTTTTAATATTGTAACATATCAACGCATGTGTTGAACGTAAAACAAACAAAACTAGATTAGTTTGTTAATTGATTTGTCATCTTTGCAATGCGCACGTGCGGAGAACGTATATCAACCTTGAATTACAAGAAAGCAAGGTTTATTTGCGTTCAATTATGTTTTCCAGCGACCGGAAATAATCTTTTTAACAAGCTACAATTTGAATTACATACCGCGTCAATCCAAGCTGTCATTTACTCTACATAATGCAATATATTATTTAATATGAACCCAGTTAACAGAGACTCGATCCAAATGGCGTCAAGCATGCGTTCAATTCATACCCCTAAATCACTCCTCCGATAAAAATGAATGAAACTTATTTTATTTATTTAATGTCTTCATGATTCACTAATTGGTTTACAAAGAAGTCAATTACTCAAATAATTCAAAACTAAAAGTGAAGGTCCAATACGAAGAACATACAGTAGGTTTCGCTTATAGCATACATTTAATAGCAAAGATTATTGACACTTATCTTTGACAAGAATCTGTACAGTAAAGCTCCAAAACACTTAATGTATTCTTAATATAATTGGTTTATAAAAGAGAATTAATGTATTCTTAATATAATTGGTTTATAAAAGAGAAATTTAGTAACATAATTTTTAAAAGTTCATAGGTAGCGGGAAATGAATGCCAAATATCCTAAATTTGTATCGTCAGTCCAGTAGTCCCCCCCCCCCATTCTATTATCCGGCCTAATATAATTCAATAGGTCTTCACTGTATAGATTTAATTAGCAACAGTCTGTACAGTAAAGCCCCGAAACCTTGTCCCCTCCCCTCCCTCGCTAGCCTGAAACACGAAGGATGCGTGGTTCACTGCCAGCTATAGCTCTAGCTAGCAGTCTGTCAGTCCCGAGTCCGGTGGCGGTGGCAGCTTCCGGTCGGCGACTTCCGGATATCATTTCCAATGAATGTGATTTATAGGAAACCTTGACGAGACTGCACGGTTATCCACTGTCACCAGAGTCCTCGCGTTTCAATGTTATATCACCGACTGCATAATGTAACGGGGAGATTTACATGAATTTCGGTGGGTTCAGTACATGAATAAACACCTTGTCAGTACCATTTGTTACTTGAGATATATTTCCGGTTTCGCCTTTTAACCACGTCCATATTATTTTTAAGAAATCAATCCAGAAATTTAAAAAAATCATCTCAGCGGGGTATTGAACCCCGGTCTCCCAAATGCCGGTCGGATGCTTTACTCTACAATGCACTAACAATCAAGATGTTTGAAGTTAACCGTTTCGGTAGCTTAAGGGGTAAAGCACCCTACCGGAAAATGGGAGACCGGGCTTTGATACATTGCTGAGATGGATTTTTAATTTCTGGATTGATTACACCTATGGGAGTGTTTCACAGTAAATGAAATTGAGGGAAAAATCCATAATATTATTGTTAACTTTTCGTGCACAATTACATAATTATCAATGTGATTGGGGCTATGATATTTCCCAACAACCTATGACGTATTTGTATGAGTAATAAATAATAAATAAAACAAAAGGTTAAGAATATGTTATCGTTTATTTCTTACTTGAGAGCATCAATATTTGTGTGTTATACTTGATTTTATTCGACGTTTATAAGAGGATATTAAGGGGCATGCGTTTTACCCACATTTCTGATCGCTCTGCTGACTGACACCACAGTGTTAACAGTTGGTACGAAAGTGGTCTACAGTAACACTTTTCTAAAGTTGGTTTTAAAACAAATTTTTAAAAATAATTGGTTTCATGATTTTGGATTTTGTTAAAAAGCACAAAATTGACTATGTTCGTGAATTTTTGGGTTGATTGTGACAAATTTTGAAAATGTATAGGCTGTCCATGTATGCGTTATTGACAACTTTGAAAGTTGTACATACATACATGCTTCTTGTATTTTCATTTCGTCAAATACATAATTTTAATTTAATTTGTGAGGTAAGGTTCTTAAACTCATCATCCTGGACTACAGCTTACCTTGAAGGACGTACCGCTTGCTGCGCGAAGACGACCCGAATCCGACCTTGTCGCGCACGCCGCATCTTGGCAGGCTCATGGCATCTTGAGTCGCGTTGTCCATTACACCTGGGAAAAGGAACCACATCTATTAAACATACATGTCTTGTCTAGCATGGGGTCGCAGACAATGTGCTTTCAAGACACAGACTTATAGAAATTTACACTATACATTTGAATTCAAATTAACACTACAATAAATTAAAATAAACATCCTTATATAGCATCCCTACTTGAGTTATCAGGGCGAAATATTTTGATAACATCGCTTGTTATAATACTGTAATCAAAGACTAACTTATTATATTGTTACCTGTATGGTGCTGGTAAATCATTGCTGTCAACTCAGTTTTGACATATTCGTCCATGTTCAAATATCTTCTAAATTTAAATTATTTAAAATTTAAAATTTAAATAACAAAAACACTAATTTATCTTTGAAATTTTGAATCGTCCTTACTACAGAGTTAATTTCTTTATAACATTCAAAAAATGTTTTTAAGTACTATTGCACATTCTATCCGCTAGCTAGACGATACAGCCTAAAAGTTTTAGTTTATCAACGGTGATCGTAAAACGAGGTGTACGGTGGCTCGGAGGTTGGGGCTAATCCGCTAGCTAAACGCTTGTCATCTGTGCTGTAGAGAGAGAGATTCAAATGAAGACTCATTGAGGTAACGATCCCGCCCCTGACTTAGGCAGCCCGCCTCACACGGCTGTACTGCGGGTCAACCACATGCAGCCAGGCGCGCTCCCATACGCTCACTGCGGTTCACCTAAGATATCATTACAATCATTGAATTACGTATCAAATTTAACATTACTGTGCCAAGTACATCACAGTAACTCACACTAATTCATCGGAGAACAATTTTTGGATGAGCGTAGCGAGCGTAGCGAGTGGAGCGAAGATTCCATTTCACTACACTGGAGAAAAAAATCCGGAATGTTTTTTTTTTTTTTTCTTCTTTTTTTTTATGTATTTTTGTCTGTTTGTTAACACGATTCCGGCTAAACCGATACTCCGATTGCGATGAAATTTTATGGAGGTCTTCGAAATCTCTGAACTTAGAACTGCCACGTTTTTGAGCACAATCAAAAAATTATTTCTCATCAAAATCGCAATTTTACGATTTTTTTCGATTTTTAAAAAATTTCTTCGACTTATAACACCTACATGCTTTATCCGATTTTAATGATTTTTGCACAGAACCTTTAGTTTATGAATTAAGATATTCGTGTAAAATTTGAGGGCAATCGAAAAATTATTTCGTATAAAAATCAAAATTTTACGGGTTTTTTCTTTTTAAAACAATTCTTTTGACTTTTAACACCTACATGCTTTATCCGATTGTAATGATTTTTTTACAGAACCTTAATTTTATCAATTAATATATTCTTGTGAAATTTGAGCACAATCGAATAACTATTTCTTATGAAAATCGAAAATTTACGATTTTTTTTCTTTTTTAAAATTACGATTAATTAAAAAAATTAAAGATTAAAGTTTATTTTTTATTTAATTTAAATTAATTTTAAAAAAATCTTCAACTTAGGAATGATTTTTTCACAGAACAACAGAAAATCCACATAACACATGGTAGCTCAATGCACCAATTACGCTCATCCAACAACGCGGCGGGACTTAAGCGTTTTCCTAGTATTTTTACATACATAATTCAAGTCGTGTAGCTTAAGTCAACAATATTTTAGATCATTCTTTTAACTTCTTAACGTGTAAGAAGAGATATGTATAATTAGCGTTTACTGGCGCTAAATCGGTGAACAGATATTAATTTTATCATAAAGCGTAAAAATAAAAAGCAAATTTTATGAAAACTAATATTTCCCTTCTATTGAAGATTAGTTTGGCATTGTATTCATACATTGTTGTTGGAAAAATTAAATTGTTTGATTTTAATTAATTTTTCTTTTCGTTATTAGTTCCCATTGGAAATGCAATAAAGCCCCCACATTATAAAAGGATTTGATGCAGAGTAAAACATTTGATTTAAATGCTAAATAACTCAAATTAAAATGCATGTTTAAACGTACTTCTAGTTAAAACATAATTCATTAGTTGTTTACACTCAATTACATATGAATTATAGTGTTGTTAGTATAGTTATTATTATTATGATGGTGTCAGTTTCCGTTTGCTATTTATTTATTACCATTCCACAAAGTTAGCAAAAGCATAAGAATAGTATCATTGATATAATCATCAACATCGCCATCATCATCATCATCATCATCATCATCATAACACTGAATTTCCACTTTGTTCCTATTGCCGTCGTATTGGCAAAAATTTACTCTTATTCCATTAATCCCGAAACTTTATTTCTGGATCACGACAATTAGTTGATGTGCTGCCTTTCACGTGTCGCCAACCAATGATAATACTTTTATTATCATATTCATTGTGCAACAATGATAAAATTTAGCACTTTTCACGCAGTAAAAAATCTCTAATGGCCGTACATTATTTTCATTTCGCCCCTTATGAAACGTATTACATCAGTTTGCTCCACGTGTTGTTGATAGAACGATAGGCCCATGGTCAACCGGTGACCGGTACAACACCGTTCGTTTGTTTATCTCGTTTTGCATCGCGTAGCTGTGATGAAACCGGTGCCATCACCGACACGATTGTCTTTATTTTTATTTGCCCTCTAGCCTCAAAACGGGTATTATTTTCAGCAAACGAGAATTTAAGTTTTTAATCGAGCGGTGTGTCTAGGAAAAACAGTGCGGTCTTATTTGATTATAACCAGGATCCAGATAACAAAGGATGCGACACCAACCGCCTTTGGAGCGAATTGTGCGATTCTAGAGCAGATTCGCTCTGTCATTGAAGTTTTTCTCTTTTTAGATACTTTTAAAGATTTCGTTCTGCACAATTCATGAGTTACAAGGTGGTTATCGACAAAAACATGGTTTTTATACAGTCGTTTCAATGACATTATCGCCAGCACAACCGTTATAAATTGGTATTATCTACAAATATATTGATGTCTTTAGAATTTACGTTTAGTTTAGCTGGAACTTGAATGTTAAGGGTATGAAAAACTGGGAAAAGCAGGAAATGTTACCTGTTTAAAAAAGAATAATTTCGCCGATAATATTTCGATGTTTCACTAGTGATATAGATGCTGAATTTGAAGATTTCGATTAAACCTACATGTTTAATAGGAATTATATAATTTGAAGCACAGATCTTATGTATACTTGAAAGACTTTGTCTAAAAATTTTTATACAAATTGTATTACTCTAAAGAACGTCTATGTATAAAAATTTGATGTTTACAGGATTTGATGATTTTGATAATAGATTTTTTATTCTAATACAGATAAATAATACAATTTATTAGAGAGAAAGTGATTAGTCTATAATTAAAATTAATAATAAAAGTGATAGTATTAAGATCTTACAGTTAGAAGATAAGAACAGTTGGATAAAAGCATAGTTATATTATACGGATATTGATATTGATATGTATGATGATGGCTATTTGTGTATATCACTAATATGAGATTCATTAAGGTCATAATAAATGTCACATGATGTTATGTAATAGAGTAGATGCAAACAATAGCATGCGCTATAGATTAAGACTCATATGATAAAAAGAAGTGGTCATAAAGCATTTTGATGTGATATAGCCGATAATATTCCAAGATGGCACAGAAAAAGCATGATGTACAGTAAATTTGTCTATATATATTGATATTTTATATATGATGATTGATTGATTGATTAGTTTTATGGTAAGTAAGTAGATGAAAATATGCCGTCTAGTTAAGAATCATATAGAATAAAGAAAATGGATATAAAGCAATATTATATGACATTGTGATAAGAATTGCTAATGGCACAGAAAACAGCAATTGGAGGATGTACAGCAGAATGTGTCTTATATACCTGCACAATCCAAGGAAGCGTGTAAGCACATATATATTATATATAGAAGTTTGTTACATCATTTCGGCTAAGGGAACATTTGAAAATTTTAAATTTTAAATAAATTATGTATTTATTAACCTCTGAAGTACGTACCACCTAAATAAATGTAGAGTGTTAGTAGCTGTAATCTTGTCTGCCAACTTTCTGACACATATTTTTATATTCAATACGAATAATAAATAATACAATGTATTAATAAACAGAAAATGAGTATTTGTTTTTCTCTCTAACCATAATCGTGCTCCAAATATGAGGCGATCCGTTACAGAAAAGGTTTGCCAACGTTCTAGAAAAACTTTTTATTTTTACTACGGCTATATTTCTTGTTTCAAGAGCGCGTAGGTTTTCGCTGGGTATCTCCACCGAAAGCCAGATATCAAAGCGGCTCTGTATAAATGTGTCACCCTGAAGGATTTATTGCTAAAAGTTTAGTGATCTCTCTCACTTCAGAGGATCAAACAGAACTCTCCTCTTATCGGCTTTGAGATTGAAGAAGCCGAATCCACAGCCAAATATGTGGAGGGGGGGGGGGGATACTTAACTCCACATAATACTTTCTTAGCTTTATATAATATTAGGTTATATAATATATTATACTTATATGTCTCTAGCAACCACCAACTCACAAGTGTCAGATAACTAATAACTAATGGAAAAAATGACATGTTTCATCGGGTAGTAAATATGTTAACTATGTATAACTGAAATTAAGTGATTGTTTCATTGAAATATAATATGATGAGTTCATAATGTTTACGATATATTGTATGTATTTTCAACTAAGAAATGAGATTATAAGATGCTAACTGGATTTCATG
Organism: Sweltsa coloradensis; assembly: GCA_024449915.1. NCBI lineage: Eukaryota > Metazoa > Arthropoda > Insecta > Plecoptera > Chloroperlidae > Sweltsa > Sweltsa coloradensis. Next base: position 797,643 of record JAMZAV010000120.1, read on the forward strand.
TAATTCTTTTGAAAAATTACACTACATATATTATGATTTGTTTTTACCCTTTTTGGTTATTGAATGTATTTTGATAGATAAAATTCGTGCAGTTTTAAGTGAGAAAGATTATGTGTGTAAACGTTCTTTTGTTGTGTGCAAATATGGGCTTAACTCCTGTATTAATTTAATGAAGGCTAGTCGATACAATTTTTTTTTCCTGGCGTTCATACGCCATTCAACATATTGAGTGTCGTGTGTTGTCGACTTGCGGAAGTGCAGGTTTTTACAATTTTTTATATCGATGTCCTCCTCTGATATATTCACACATTTGAGAAGGACAAGTGTATTGTTTAGTTTTTGTGACACAAACTCTTGAATAGCTCTTCATTGTTTTCCAAAGCTTTTGAATTAGACTATTTCCGTTCAACATCTAACTTTGATCCTTGAAATTTAACAACAAAATTCATGTGTGCGAGTATTAGGCAGAATTTCATAGCACATTTCAAATGTTCTTTGCTCATTCAATTTTAATAGATTAAATTATAAACGAAGAACCCCTAAATACATTTATTATTAAGAATCAACCACATATTGTATACAAATTGTCAGACCCTTTAAACTTTACGTGTAATGTATTTATTTTCAATAAACTTAATTCTTGAAAGATCCACGACTTGCAGAAGTGTATTATATATTATTTGTTTGTTTGTTTGTTTCATCGTGTTGGAATTGTACATTTTTTCAAAAGTGTGTTCAAATAAAAAATGAATGATACAACTTTTAAAGGTTTTGCGACCCGTTGATCTGTCCTGGTGGTGTTTGATATATCTTCCAACGTTTCAAAGAAGCCAGATCGATAAGTAATGTAAACATTTGAATGTTTCATTGTAGGAACATTTTATATAGATTTATCAAGGAATCAATTTTGTAGAAATGTGTACGTGTGGAAAATTAGAATATTTAAATAGATTTGATTGCACAAGTAAAATATAAATAAATAGATTCGTATTTAGAGTCTACTCAGTTAAATAACTGATTTTCAGTGGCGGACTTTAAACCAAAGCAACCAAGCCAACCCTGTAGGCCCCGACGTAATCGACGAGCGAGCGATAACCAACCAAATATCCATATAAAAAACTTGCTGCAATAAAACGTAACTGTAGTAGTAATTAATTAGTATAAGATGAACAGATCTTCAACATCCTAAGCCAAGACTTCCGTAGGGTCGTATACGGCACGCTCCATTGTTCGCCCTAGACCTTGCTGGCCAGCACATTAGGACTCGTGCGTCGCATTACACTCCTCATTAGCATATATTACGCGTGGCGATTATAACAAGCAGCTTCCTAGTTTTACTTTTACAAACTGTTACTTTTTAATTCGACCGGACACGTACGTCCTTGTAAACAAGAGTGAGATACTCTAGGAAAACTAAACTAACCTACCTGGAAGTAGATTCTTGTAATGATATCTTAATGACTAGTGATTCACTAGTGATGATGTTGTCGATTTCAACGCGTTTTACTTGATTGGAGCTGACTAATATTCTGAGTCGGAAATATTTTGTGCGTTGTAATGTTCATGTGATTCATGTTGGTGGCAGTGGTAGATTTGTTTCCTGGATGTGATGCTAACAAGTGTATGTAGATTTGTCTGGACAAAATTATGCATTTTAAACTATATTTGGAGATTTCATTAAAGGCGTGTTTGGTGTTTTTTAGTGATTTCTCCCTAATAGAAATTTTGAAATTTTTGACACATTTGTATTCTAACAAAAGTTCGTTATTAGATATAGAAAATAAATTTTAATAATCACGTTGTTATTAATTTCAATCAAAATTAACAAAAAAAAATCAAAACATTTTTATACCCTCCATGTTACGTTGATGTAATTTTTGAATTTAAAAAATAAGGATCAAATATACAATACATACACATGAGGTTTCATCCAACAAAGAAGTAAAAATGGGGAAATTTAAAAACAAATTATTGATTAAGCCAACCAAAACCAACCTAATAATTACTTTTCACTTCCCCTACAACCCATTATGTTTTTTTTTTTTACAAATTAGATCTGCCATTATAAAAGTTTCAAAAAATAAGTTTTTGTAGAGCAATTTGTCCAGTTTATAACATCGTATATATATCTTGTTAACATAGAATCCTACACCCATTTGGCTAATTTATATTGTCTCAAATTGTAATACAGTTTCTGTCCAATCATTCAATCACTCTTGATTAATTGTGTTGTAAATTAGTTTTCAACGATTGTTGTGTCTGCATCTATGTAATGAGATTTATTTAGTTGTCCTCTTTTGTAATCAGTTTTTTTAACTGAATAGGATAGACGTTAAATAAATTAATAAACAAATAAATAAAATTTACAAAAAACGTACTCACTTTATATGGTCGTCAATCTAAAATTCTATTACCTGTACTCAATACAATCAAGATACGCAAAACTTAATGTATACAGTCTTAAAATACCGACACATACAATATGATTGCAATGCATCTAGCATTACGCGTAATTAATTCACCATTTCATTGCAAAGAAATAAAGCACAACAAACCTAGACCTTGACATCTTAAAGTCGCCATTACAAGGCTTGTCTATGCTTGTGAATGCAACATGTGAATTAAGTAATATCGATCGGACGAGATTTCCATCTAAAGCTGATTTACATCTAAAACAACAACAAATGCCAGTGCAGGTGGGTTTTGTAAGTAGTGCGTCGTTTAATAAATAACCACTTGTGTGCATGCATCGGTGTAGTAAAAAACAATCACAATGAATTCTAAGAAATGCGAGTGGTCTGATGCAATGATATTTTTTAATAAAACTAGGTAACAGGAGTGAAAATGTTGTGTAATAATTTTTAATTTCTGTTCTTTTGCATAAAGAAATTTTGTGTATGAGAAGTCAAATTTGTTTGACACAATTATTGGTAGTACAAGCGAACAAACTAAAAAACAAACAAAAAAATGAACAAACACGATTCTACGCCATTACATTAAAATGATTCTTAATTCATGTATATTTATCTTAAAGTGTGAGCGCTGGTAACCAGGGGGAGAAAGGGGGGGGGTTTCTCGTACCTTGTATATGATATGATCTCTGTTCTTTAATCACTAAATCACACCTTCTTTGAAAATTGTTGATGTATAGCCTATAATTTTCAGTTTGGTTGTCTTTATACTTGAATTTATTTATCTTTGTTTTAATATATTATATGTTATTATATTTTTAATTAAAGTGCAGGTAATATAATTGAACTGTATTGTTATATTTAGGGATATCACGCACAATAAATTTGTGTTTAAAGGCTACGCTCGTTGTAACATTCCCGATGGTTAAAATTAATCATTAAATAATAATATTTAAACATACCAAAATATCAATTATTTCGAATTTTGTTTAGAAATAGTTAAATATTACGAAGTTTCATTGATTATTATGAACAAACTATTTTAAATAACTATAGTGCTAATATCACCTTACATTTCTTTTGTTGTGACTGTCCAACGATATTGTGGAGATTATTAAATCACAATTTTTAAACTATAAACATTTCTATTCTAAATTCACATTTAAGACTTGGGCGCCCCGAAAATAATGATGCAGAATTATATTTTCCACTGGTTATTTCACCGTGTCGAGAGTAACGTATAAATACATACGATTATTCTCCGTCCCCGACGTTTCACCTGCTGTTCGGCGTAGTTGAGACGTTTCGTATGCAAATGAGAATAAGAGGAAAACATACCATGCACATTTCCCCGTGTCAAAATTATAGGTTTGTCTCGGATATCTTTCCTAGATAATAATTTACAATTTTCTGCTTATACCTTCGTACAATCAATGCTCACCAATCATTATCCATCATTATTCACCACCATATCCTGCTTCTGAGTTTTTAAAACAAATTCCTCAACTTTTTTCAATCCTCCCACAGTTGTATCTCTTCCACATCCTCCTAGGACTCGCCTCTTACCTGTAATCTTTTGCTATGGTCCCCTCTCTCTCATCTTCCTTTCATATTTTTACTCGATTATTAATTCTTTCATTTTTTCGGACCTTATAAAGGTGTGATTATTGATTGCGTATCCGAAGCCTCCCGGAAGAATATGCATTGTGCTGCGGTTTTCCTGTACTGTATGGGAAATGTGATCTCTACCGACAATACGATGACGTCATTGCAAGGAAGTTGTTACTCCTCAGTCAAATTCTCTTCAGATAAGTATTGTCGTCCATTTCCGCACGTTGGGTAACTAGTAAGGTGTGACTATGTGGCAGTCCTTGTAAATCTTTAAACGATTATATAAAGTTAACGTTTAGAATGCAAGTATTGATAGTTATCTTTAAGTAACTTTAGTTTGTTTTCAAATAATGTTATGAGGAATATAATCACAGAAGATAATTGCTTAGGATTAGGTCTTATATAGATAATTTTCAATATTTTCATTCTAAATGTTTATTCTAAATTATCGTTTTAAGTTTTTTAAAGTCTTGGTTATATATCTGCCACAGTTTAATAAACACAGTAAATTGACACACTAATCTTGAGAGGATTTGATGGAGAGTAACAATTCCTCATTGCGCGTTGATATTTATTCGTGTATTGAGCTCACCGACGATTGTATACCATTTGTCTATACAAATGTGTATTCCATTTGATACTGGATTCTAGTTTAATGGCATGCAGATCACTTTCACCCTCCCATAATTATTTTTCTAACAATATACACGGTTACAATTCTTCATAATGCATCATTATTTGTAATTGCACATCGTCGTTGTGTGTGTGTAATTGCATTCACAGAGATGTGAAGCGACAACATATAGTCGTAATGTAACACAAATCATTACCTTTATATAGTTCATCGTGAGTAATTATATTTTTAAAAAAACAGCTTGTATATTCTCGAATTGGTTGATCGGTATACACCACCATATTTGTTTTTTTTATCGTGGGAAACCTGTTATAGGGTGCAATTAGCCCCTCTTCAGGTGAACTAGGTTTGTGCGGATAGGAAATTGTGAAGGGATGTCCGAGGGCTATTTAAGAGGACTCAATCCCTTGCATTCGCCTTAACTACTGAGGAAAACCTCGTAAAAAACCTTCTGTCAGGATTGCCGGTCTCGACGGGATTCGAACCTGGGACCTCCCGAATCAGAGTCAGCGCCCGAGCCAACACTGTCGGTCACCATAGGTTATATCAATAATATTAAATAGAACTTGAAACAGTCCAGCTTTTCCGGGGATTGAACCCGGGTCTCCCGTTCAGTGGCGGAACTAGGCGCCCGCAGTGCCTAGTTTAAACTACTCAACTAACTAAACTAACTAGCTAACTAAACTAGTTGCCTAGTTTAAAAAAAACTTAGTCAAAACAACAGTATTTCACCCTGTTTGGAAAATTTTGTATTTGTTTTCGTTGCTAAAATGACCGTTTTGTGAATCTAGCGGTTTGAAGGTGAAATCTAGCGGATATTTAGGAACTTTTAGCGTCCACAACACAACACACTTAAACTACATTATTTTGTTATTGCATTAGGCCCACAATTTTTTTTCTAAAACGCACCAAATGCTCTCTAAAAACCTGATTTTCCTAATTTTCCCCTGCGGCGCTATTGTTGGGGAACTTCCCCCCCCCCCCCCCCCCCCGGGATGAATAGCCTGAATTCAACACTGAGCCTATGAATGTGTGTATCTGTTAGGGGGGTCCCCATAAAAATTTTGCGGGCGGGCCCATGAAACGAAGTTCCGCCACTGCTCCCGTTTCAGAGTTGTATTAAATTAAATTCGGTTTAGTAGGATCGTTGTATAGGTTGAAAAGTTGCAAAGCACTGCAATTCATATTCACGGTGTGTGTGCTGGCAGCTTATGCTGTGCTAGAGTCTGGATGTATTATATGGGTGCAGTTCCGGTGGTATTGTCATGTGTTGATGATCATGGAGTCACACTCTGTTGAGTTATTTGTGTTTGCAATGGGTGTACAGATTAGCTTGTCCGCAGTGTAGGTTAGTGTGTGTTCAGGGTAGTCTTAACCTGTGCTAGAATCGAGTTGTGAGGGTATTGTGGTCATATCGATAGAGGTAGATCAGGCTTTAAGCATGTGAGTCTCAGTGGTGTAGGAACCGGGGGGGAGGGGGCAATGCCCGCCCCCTCCCCAAATTTGGCCTAGGGGGGCAGGGGGGCAAAACCAACGTGAGTTAAATTTTAATCCCAGAATTTCCGTACTAAATATGCACATACACTTATACAATTCGACAGTCACCTTGGTAAAACGAATATGTTTGCCATGTATGCTTCGTCATAACATCAAAAATTAGGTTGAAATTTACTAAAATGGACCACTTCACGTTCATTTTTTTAGTTTTTAGATCGCAGATAGTTGCTGTAAACCATCGTTTACAGAGTCCGGGTGCAGTTAAAACATGACGAAATAACAGTGCAGTATGGTGAAAATTTTTAGGTGCCGCCTACAAAATCTGCTAATTAATTTGTTCCCCCCCCCCCCAACCCCCCAACTTTCAAAACATTCCTACTCGCCTGCTGAGTCTAATTCAGGATGTTGTCAGTTCTAAACCCGCCACTGGAAATCTAAAATGAAGGTTTTCCAAAGTCAAAATTTTGGATTATATTTTGTTCAATAGAATAGAACTCCCTTTCCACTAGTCTCGCCGTATATACATATCAAACCAAAGAGGGCAAGTTATTGCTGTAAACATGATTCCTAAGAAAATGTTTACGTCGATACAGGCGCTGATTAAGCGAGCAAAGCGAGCGTTTCCATTTGACTCTGCCGGAAAAAGTTGCACTCGTTTTGTTTTTTGTTTTTTTTTTTTGTTTTGTTTTTTGTATGTCTCGCCATAACGTTCGAACGGAGGCTCGGATCGAGTTGAAATTTTCACCATCCGCAAGCTTTGTTCTCGATTGAATGCCATAAGTTTTTGTGGAAAAATCGTTCAAAAAGTTAAAAAGTTACATTAAAGTTAATCGAAAGTTTTTTTTTCAAACTCAACGGCGACAAAATCTGAGATAGCCAAATCATTTAGAATGCCCGTCCGGTCATGAATATGTTATTTTTATTTTGATCCGATAAGTAGGCCTAGTGTAGATGGAAATTACATTATAACAAAGTCCCGTTACCATGGCAACGGAAAGTCGCACAGCTTTTTTGGCTCATGATAGCGGTCAAACGGAGGCTCGGATCGAGTTGAAATTTTGACCATCCGCAAGTTTCGTTCCCGATTGAATGCCATTAGTTTTGTGGCAAAATCGTTCAAAAAGTTAAAAAGTTACATTAAAGTTAATCGAAAGTTTTTTTTTCAAACTCAACGGCGACAAAATCTGAGATAGCCAAATCATTTAGAATGTCCGTCCGGTCACGAATATGTTAATTTTATTTTGATTCGATAAGTAGTGTAGATGGAAATTACATTATAACAAAAGTAACGTTGCCATGGCAACGAAAAGACGCGCGAAGTTTCTAATGCACTGCCACCTAGAAGTAATCAAAATACTTTCGAGGAAGCAGTCTATTATTTGTCAACAAAGAGTTTAAATAGTTTTCCCAAGGAGTCAAGGTCCTCTAGATGGCGGTGGATTTTAAAGTAAAGATTTACACACGGGTTTACCCAAATACCTTGGCAATAATAAATAATACTGGAAACGCGAACGTCGTAAATTTTAAAATTTAAAAAATGTGCAATGTGGGTCTAGCTATAGCACGTGCTCGCTTATCAACGCGTCCAACTGAGCGTTTCCTAGTAACCATGTACAGTGAACATCTGCACAGTGTCACACCGGATAAAACTAATGACTTCCTTATAGCGAGCAGAAACCCATGGAGGCAGCTTAATCGTCACTTGTTCGGCTGTGATTCTGTAGCTCCTGTGTTCGAACCCTACCATCGGCAATTCTAACTGAATGTTGCTTCCGAGGTTTTCTTCGGTCGTTAAGGCGAATGCTGTGTCTGTTACCTTTACAATTACGGCTTACGTTACATATATTATAGTAATCTGGAGAGGGTCACCCTACCGCAGCCATCCTTAGAAAAAAGTTTTTGGCGATCATTCCTTCACAATCCTAACAAGTATAGCAGCATAACGTAACTTTGCATGTGCTAGAGTATAGCTGCAAGGATTCTGTGCCCGCCAATGTCATTCAGTCTGGTATTATTTCAGTGCAGTGATCAGAGAGTGCACGTGTACAGGTGACCATGGCTTAGACTGCACGATCGTTTAGTTCTTGGAAGTACTTATGCTCATTGGCATTCTCAATGAGACTCTACACGATGTTGATCGATGTGGATCGCACCCACTGTATGAAGGGCAGGGCTTTTAATAGAACCACATCCATCTGAAGTTCTTAGTAAAAGTTATGTATGTATAGAGTTGACCCACCCCTACCACGACTTTGTCATCCCCAGGCCTGATAAGTACATTATGACCAAACAGTTCAAGTCTTTTGCCGACCAGACAAAGGGAAATATGTGTGGTTCGTTGTCTTGTGGTTAGAGGTTCTGCTTCCAATGTAAAAGGTCCAGGGTTCTATTCCCGCTATAGGTACAAGTTTTTAACGTAAGTCCATCAGTTTTTGGCTTAGGAATTTGTAAGTGGTGACTTTGGAGCCGTCCTAGCAACGAGGCACTTAATAAACTCTTAGGTTGTTCCGATTCATCCTTGTTGATACTGGTGCTGTCCGCGGGTGGAATCGTGGACAGGTTGATTGATCGGTGTATGCCGGTCTCTAGTTGGTCATTGTTCGCTCGTCGATGGTGTCGACGCCTACTGGGTTGGCTTGGTCAGCTTTAAATTGAATTTCCCCACTAAAAATCAGTTCTGTGACTAAGTGGGTAGACTCTAAATACGAATTTATTTATTATTTATTTATTTTATTTATGCAAGGAATAAATGGGGGATATTTTACTCCCTGAAACCAATAATCCTGTCAAATAAGATCGTATATTGACGCTTGGAGGAAAAAATTGCGATGTCGCTGAATTTTTGCAGAGACCTTCCTTATATAATACTAAACAACATACTAAAACTCCCCTACAATCAGACTGGAGCTTCGGCCGCCATATTGGAAAATGGCGGCCAAAAGGTGTTTGTTATCGAATATCTCCAAATTGGTTTGAGATAGACGAAATATCTCAATGGTAAAAATAATCCCCATTAAATTCCCTACAAAACAGATGTCTTCTATAGTTTTGGTAGGGGCAACGGTTACGTCACAAATTCGTGGTTTAAATGTTGCTCATTGGAGTACCAGCTTACAAATTTTCACGCCCAGCATCAAACAATGCCCAGTAAATCCGTAAGAATCGATTTAAATACAAAAGGACTTTTGTACGGGGTTCATGAAAGCTTCCATTAGTATTTTTAAAAATCAGGTCTGCAAAATAGAATTTTGCATTTACCCGGAATTTGGGTTTTTCCATTGTTGGAATTTCCTAAAAAATGCCCTTTTTGACTGTCCATTATTAAAGCACTAAATAGCATTGGAGGAAAAATTCTTTCCACGCACAACGCACATTGAAATGACTCAAATAATGATCCGATTACAACCAAAGTTTAAATCCAATATGGCTGCTAATTCCTAATATCCACAACATCAAAGTGAATTATGTAACAAAAAGAGTGTAAAAACAGCACGAAAACAGTATTCATATTGTGAATATTAGGAATTAGCAGCCATATTGGATTTAAACTTTGGTTGTAATCGGATCATTATTTAAGTCATTTCAATGTGCGTAGAAAGAATTTTTCCTCCAATGCTATTTAGTGCTTAATAATGGACAGTAAAATATGGCATTTTTTAGGAAATGCCAACAATGGAAAAACCCAAATTCCGGGTAAATGCAAAATCCGATTTCGCAGAACTGATTTTTTAAAATACTAATGGAAGCTTTTATGAACCCCGTACAAAAGTCCTTTTGTATTTAAATCGATTTCTTACGGATTTACCGGGCATTGTTTGATGCTGGGCGTGACAATTTGGAAATAAGCTGGTACTCCAATAAGCAACATATAAACCACGATTTTGTGACGTAACCGTTGCCCCTACCAAAATTATAGAGGACCCCTGTTTTGTAGGGAAATAAATGGGGAATATTTCTGCCATTGAGATATTTTGTCTATCTCAAACAAATTTGGAGATATTCGATAACAAACACTTTTTGGCCGCCATTTTCCAATATGGCGGCCGAAGCTCCAGTCCGAATGTAGGGGAGTTTTAGTATGTTGATAATTATCATTTAAGGAAGGTCTCTGCGAAAATTCAGCGACATCGCAATTATTTCCTCCAATAAGTTAATTCTTATTTGACAGGATTATAAGGCGAGCTCTGGCATTCCTCGTTGTTGGGACCCCTCCCCCTCCCCCTACCCCTTCCCTTCCCAACCCACTCCAACGACGAAGACATATAACTAACCCCCTCTTCTCCCCCTGCATGTGGCTGGATACTTCCTCCTAGGCTAGAAAGCTGCCCTATGACCTAACGGTTGACGCGCCCTTAAACCAAATAAACTTAACTGTTGTTATTGATGTTTACATTTTATAAAAAAGCGTTTTTGCTCAATTTTACCATATTTCCAGTGGCGAAGCGTGGTCTTGACGTTAGGGTAGACAAAAATAATAGTAGAGCAAATATGATACAAAGTTTAATCTTTGATAATATTGTTTTTAACATTTCGTAATATAATCAAAAACGTTCGGGGGGGGGGGCAGTAGAGGGACAATGCATGATATGTCTATTGTCTATGCCTAACTCATTCAGTCCGAGTGGAAAGACGGGCGTAAAGTTAACTTTTGCAAAGTGTTTTTGAAGTCGCTATTTCCGCAGCGCGATTTCTTAGTAAAATATCAATAGTGTACATTTTGGTAACAGTATCAAATTATTTATGCCATGGACATAACATATCATAATTTCCCTTATCAAACGACCGGTCAACTTGATGATTTGTCGATCACTTCACTTAAAAATTGCGAGCACATGGCATCAATAGAACAGCACGTGTTCAACCTTTTACTCGGGCGAGAGGGAGGGAAACCAACCCCACCCCACCCCAACACCCTCCGACCATCACCAACGGCCAACCCTCAAGCGTCTTGAACCACCGAGACATGACTCCTACTTCCCCTTCAGATTCTTGGAAAAACGACGAAAATTGGGCTCTGAGCATGCGCAGGCTTGAAATGTCTCTGCCTGTGTCTCCCGAATGTCAGTCAAATCATAAGTGCCAGCCCCTACCACCAGTTTCAAATTGCAACGGTAGATGGCGCGAGCAGTGGTGTTGCGAGCTGTTCCACTCAGTCACCGCGTCAATTCAAACTTCCAAGGGACACGAAGACCAACTTGTATTAGAAAATAAATTATGACATTCTATACAAGGGCATTCAAAGGAATTTTTGTACAGGGTAGACATTGTCTCATTGTCTCATAGGACGCTTCGACACTGCATATTTCTCACACGTCATGTCCTGTCTTGTTTCTGAATCTCTGTTCATCAGGACGACTGAAGAGTTTTATATTCAAGAAGTATTAATAGAACAACTTCAATCTAGAAACCCACTCAAAGACTCGCTCTGTTCTCTGAACACTGAACGAATCCGATTACTTAAAACCTTAACCGTAACAAAAACTGAAACTAGAACCATTTCTCTGTACTGGCGCCACGTATCAATCTAGTCAAATTTCCGAGATGACTTATGTGCGCTATTAATATGTTTCCTTCCGAGGATTCAAAAAATGTAAAGTTCAGTCTTGAGATATTATTTCTCTAGCGTTTTTACGGAGATTTATATACTGTGTCATGGCCGGAGATAATTAATAATGGCTCTACTGACATTTCCTCCGATAATATCTAGCGTTGATGTGAATGCATTTGTCTTGATTGCTAATTTCAAATCTTGCATTTCATACACGTAAGAAATGTGGTTCTTCTCTCGAGATTTTGTTTTTTGTAATCAAGATATGGTTTCCATGTATGTCATACCCCCGTTAGCTGCTATTGGTTTGAGATTGGACTCGGAAAATGGGGCACTTTTTACCCCCCCCCCCCCCCTGCCCGTATCACCCAGAATCGTAATAAGTACCGTACTATCCATAAAGCGTGCAGGCAAACCATTCACCATGCACCCATTGCAAATGAAATATATTATTTAGAACATAAGTGTTTTTGGATGAGCGTAGCGAGCGTAGCGAGTGGAGCGAAGACTTCAATTTCACTGACCCCCCAAAATATTTAGCTCTGTTTTTTTTTTTTTTTTTTTTTTCCGTCTGTTTGTTCGCTCGATTCCGGGCAAACGGCATATGCGATCTTGATGAAAATTGTAAGGGACCTTCGTTTTCTCTGAACTTAGAGGTGTATTGTTTTTGGGTACAATCGAAAAAATATTTCTCATGAATATCGTACTTTTACGATTTTTTTCGATTTTTAGTGCGATATTTTCGTGACATTTGGGCCGATTCTGACCAAACGGGTGGGGCTACAACGTTCATATTTCACATGTACATTAAGGTTATGGTAATGTAGTACCTTTTGAAAGAAAAAGTTGAAAAAGTTAGCCAGAATTCATAGAAATGTTTATAATATGAGTTTATTGAGGTTTATAATACCAATTAACACGTAACAATAGAAACTCTGTTCAACAATCACCTACAATGCATTCAAAAAGCACTTGCAAAGGAAAAGTGCAAAAAAACGCAAAAAACGCAAACAAAAAATTACAAAAACGCTCATCCATCAACGCGGCGGGACTTTAGCGTTTTCCTAGTTCTAAATTAACATTACAATATAGTACCTACCTATAACAAAAATTGGCAAAGTCTAATTTTATTTATTTCTCTATTGAGCATTAACAGTAATTCATATTTGTTGCAAGAACTTTCAAATCTCTGCGATAGGCTATCCTATAGCGCATCAATGTGTTAATACAATAAAATAAAATAAAATAAAATAAATAAAATGTATATTAATAATAAGTAACCATAATATTACATTGTTTTAGTGCGTTAGAATATAGACCTTATCTTCAAGCTTATCTTCTAGCTTCTACAATTAATAATTATTATATTGACATAATTGTTAAGTATTGTATTTAATTTTTGATCTATTCCTGTTATTTTGCCCCTAATTTTGCTAACACCACAGCTAAGTTTAAATAATAATTAAGTAATTATTGAGGCGACATTGCAAATGGCTACCTTTTAACTTGCAAGTCAAAAAATGTAAAGGTGTACAAAAATACTTCGTCAATGTTTTAGGACAACCAGTTTACAAGTCAACAGACACTCTACATGATAAATTATAATTTTACAACAATAGTGTATTGAATTCTAGTTACAGGAAGTATCTACATAAAGCACTTGCGCACAAATTATATGCACTGTCTCGATCCCTTCTCTTGCCACAACAGCATCCAAGTTAGCGTGCGCTGTGAGCTATTGTGCAGGCAACACAATACAGTATGAACATAACAGACATTCAGCGCGTTCTAGGAAATAAAACCACGCGCGCTCTGAATGTGGAATCAGAAAGACAGACCTTGAACGTTATTCTGCGATTTTACGTTTTAGCGAAGCTTTTGTATATTTTACATAGAAAACGTGGGAATTATAATAAGTGTCACGTATGCATTTGTGGATGGCTGGTTTTGTGATGGTTTTGCGGAAAACTGTCACGTTTTGAAGTTAATACACCCTAAGTGGAATTTTACAAACGTGGGATATTTTGGGGTTGATTATCTCTTAAGTTTATAAGTGGACCCCACAAGCTTTTTTGTATTGTATTTATGTAAATCGAAAATAAGTAGGATACTGCTTGATTTCTTGTTCGTGTAACTATACTAACTAATTAATGTAAATCTTTGAATGCAATGAAAAATAAACACAAACGATTCTTTATTATATAAATGCTCTGAACCCATGTAGGCCAAATGTTGTGATTTTTTCATTATTACAGACATAAAGGCTATTTTTAATTAAAGGTTAATAAATAATTCTTAAATTTGAGTGGCCTTACCGTAAAAACATTTGTTTTCAGTAATATTCAATAGTCTCAAGAATAAAACAAACATTTATAGGATACAGTTAATAAACAGATATACGTCTTATTAATCATGATGCCCGTATCGTAAAATTCTAAATAAGAAACTGTTAATGAACCCCAGTTGACGAGAGGGAAGAGACACTTGTTTATTTTCGATATGAGAGACAATCCCTTCGAGCCAATCACCCAGTCAATCCACCAGACGTTCAAGAAGAAGAAGGAAAGATTGAAATGGAAATTTATTCAACCGGCGACGTCAGCAACTAAAAAAAACACGAGACGTTTTTTTTTCTTTCCCGCGACACATTTCCAATAATCGCGCGATGTCGATATCGGATTTTTCTCGATAATATTACGTGGATAAGATATCGGAATTGCGAAGATCTTGCCACGTGTCACCGTACACATACTGCACGATGTATGTAACCGCTCAAGTACGCACGCTTTTGCATCTGTACATTTGATAACCATCTCGTTATCTTGAAATTTAAACGTAGTTTTATGATATGAGCAGGACTAAAAATTCTCAAAAATACGTAGTTTACCGACCTTACCTATGTTCGTTTTTAAGTTGGAGTTTACCATCAGGCTATCATCAAACATAATGAATTCCAGACGAAAGAAAGTTTTTTTTAAACTCCGTGTTTTTCAGATCAAAGCTTTCTTGTTTTGTGTTTAAGAGATTGTTGTTCTATATCTTATGGTGATGTGTGATCTGTATCAAACGTTGTGGAAACTTAAATTAAGCTTTCTGTGTTGAAGCTTTTTAAAGTAATTACAAAATAAAAATTGATTTCGGTATCGGACTTATTAATCAAAAAATTCAACAATAACTTTTGAAAGTGCAACTGGGAAAGTATTTACATATCCTCGATTTTCAATCCTGCAAAGTTCCGTCTAACATATCTAACTGGGGGTATAGGAATAGGGGGTGCAAGGGGTGCAGTTGCACTTAGGCCCTGAGATTTAGGGGCCCACAGCAAGAGTGGGCAAAGGGGACAATGAAGTCTATCGAGCAGCCTTGCATCCAGACCTTTGAACGCTACAGAATTGGTTGCAGGAAATTCTCCAAAAAATTCACAAAATTAATTTGTGTCGCTCACATCAAGGAAACCACCAATCGAGAAGAAACAAGGGGAATCGATGTTAGATATTGAATGACTCCTTGTAATTAACTAGCAAAATTGTGCATGACGGTTCCCTCTAGCATCTATAAAAACTGCCATAACTGTCGTGAGTAGTCGTCTTTTAACCACACGCACGCGGAAAACTAAATGTGATATTCTGTCCGGAGAAGATGATAGTGAGTCATGAGATGATAGTTACAGCGAACCTCAGATCTTGTTACTCACTAGACAGATGTTGAGAAACTGGAAGGTTCACTCTTACTCACAGACTGCCTACCTGGAGTTTAGACTATCTGCGGGGGCTCGTACTGGGGCGGGTTCGAATCCCGTACAAGGCAAGGGTTTGAGTCATCATCGATGATTGTTCTCATCCATCATACAGTCATTGTATCAAATTTTAAATATGCAGTCAAACCCTGTAAAGTGTAAAGACGCAACCCGTGTTCTCGTAAGGTTCGAGTCAAAGTCGAAGCCACGTACTATCACAATAGGTAGTACCCTAAATAAGAATAAAAAAAGAAAAAAGCGTTTTATACTGATAAGCTTTATGTGTCAAATATATTTTTGTAGACGCAACATTTTAAATTTAAATTGAGTCCCGTGCTGAAAATCAGTCATGAGTGGATTGACACTTAATTGTTATTTATTTATTTACGCGCTATAATTTTTTACTTAACCCAAGTTTTCAATGTTTTGGAATAAGTAAACACATTAGATTCTACCAAATGGTGTAAAATAGTTGGATTCAAATTTAAGTTTCTAAATAATCTTATTCAAGATCACTTATTGAAAATGTATTAACTTTATTTGTATTATCATTCAATGCTAAGAAGGAAATAATTTAGAAATATTGCTTGTGTACCAGTATTCGCAGAACCTCTTAATTTTAAGATTGGTGTTGTTTTAAATATTGTATTAAATCATTTAAGGACACATAGAATAGATTTTTGCGTATAGAGTTTAGAAAAATATGTGTGAAGTTGTGATTTGTGGTCATTTGTGTAATGTTAAGCATGACCGGCCCACACAGTTGTGACATTAATACCAACTGTAAAACTAAAAGTCACCAAGGACATCTCATATAAAACATTCCATATAATTTACGAGATTAAAATTCAGTTAGCTATGTAAGAAGTTGCCTTTAGAGCGTTTGCATCCAAGTTGAACATCTGTTGAATATTCTCTAGACGAGACTAGGACAACGTTTTAAAGATTTGTCCCACATGTTACAAAATACAGAAGGCCCCTTTATCCAGCTAGGAATTACATTTCGTTTACATGTGTTCTGAAGGTTAAAACTTGCATTTTGTTACTTAACAAGGGAGTCTTTGAAGTCTGCTCTACATTGACATATCATTCATGAGCCCACAAACGATACCTCTTTACTTTACTTCATCTTGATATAAAAGCGTTAAGGTCATCATGATTTAAGCTCCTATCGTGATGATGAAAAGACGTGTTGAATCTTCAACTTAAGAAATAATTGCTAATTTTAATAGTTTACTGAAAGAAACTCTTTTATGGGATGTTTGTAAATGATTACCTAGACAAATATTTCTATTAATTCAAATCTTGAATTAATTATTTGATAAAAATCCAAGGATTTGTTGGTTGATGCTTATTGTAAATATTCTAAAAACAGATATGAAAAATTAAAGTTGTATAACTATGCACTCAATCATAATGATGCTGTAGAAACGGCATTTCTAATGGAATCGAGTCTAAACCATTTTGCGAATTAGCATTTCAGGACATATTACACTCACTTGTTTATTTAACGTATGTTTGTGTTAGTTATCACTACAACTAGCATTAATGCAAATCACCGTGACATGATAATTCACATTACAAATTGTTTGTATAACGATCAAGAGTGAAATTACAATTCAATTATTTACATTGTCACCCGAGCAACCGATGTGTAGATCCCGAGGACCTGGGCTTTAATCCCGGTTGGGGGAAAACTTTAAATTACTTATTTACACACTGTATAGAGTACACAGCCGTTTTTGTTCAGCTTTACTGAATACCATATTTTATGACTTGCTGAATTGATTTTTTAACGAATATTAATAATCATGCCTTCTAAAATTGGTACAAAGTATTTGCCTGTTTGGTCCCACGTTCTCAAATATGTACCCTCCCCCTCCCCTAACCACTACCTCCGTCAGTGGCGTCTATCATGGTGAATAATTATTCGAACTCTAATCAATTTGCTATTATTAGCGGCGAAATGTCCCGACCAATTAATTGTGTTTATTTACCGGGCCGCGAGAGCCATAATTTTTTTAAAATTATAATTATGTTTATGATTATTATCACGTGATTATTATTATTCTAATTGGGTGTCCTATTATTGTAAAACTTCAACAATGGTACTGTTAGAATAATAGTAATTAATTATTATTGTCATATCCAATTGGTTTAAATTGAGTAATCTGAATTTATATTTTTGCAAAACATATTTAAAATCACAGTACCATTCTATTTGGGGATAATATTCCAACCCCCGCTCCACAATATATTATTTCGTCTCCGCGATGTTGGTATTCCTCGTGCACTCACCTGTTTGTTCGATCCCCGCGAACCCCTGGAAGTCTGCTATGGCTTTCTGCATCGTGTCTGCAGAGATGATGGTGCCTGAGCTCGGGTTGATAGGACTCATGTAGCCGAACCGTGATAAGTAAATCTGGTGGACAGAGAGAGAGAGAATCTCGTTTAATATCGAGCTAAAAGAGTTAATTACAAGTGTAATAAAAGTGTATAGCAAAGTTAATGTTTGTATAACAATCCATATAATAAGTATATATATTTTATATATTTATATATTTATTGATCTCTAACAACAGGTATTAAACCACAAGTGTTAGGTAACTTAAACTAAACAATTCAAAATACAATTCAAAACAATGCAAATACGTTATACAAATCATTAAATACATGAACAAGTACTATAAAATTAAAATTTTACAACAAATACAAACAAGAAAAAATTGAATAACAAAAGTTTCTATATTTTTATAATTATATTGTGGACACATTACAACAGGACTGATGTCCCACAATACAGGTGCAATTCACAATAATTAACAAAACAATTATATAAAACATCACCAAATACAATACAATATAAAATTAATAACATAAATATGACTATAAAAACATGAATG
Organism: Sweltsa coloradensis; assembly: GCA_024449915.1. Lineage (NCBI taxonomy): Eukaryota > Metazoa > Arthropoda > Insecta > Plecoptera > Chloroperlidae > Sweltsa > Sweltsa coloradensis. Next base: position 815,983 of record JAMZAV010000120.1, read on the forward strand.
TGTGTGGAGTGGTGTTGTACGTATGTTTGAGTGTATGATTGTGTGAGTGAGTGTAAAAAGTGTATATAAATTGTATGTACATGAATGAGTGACTGTAGATATTAGTGAAGTTGATTTCGATGATTTCTATGCTTTTTTTACGAGTCCTCAAAGACCATGACAGATTTTCATTTCTAAAGTTATCATCATCGCAGGAATCATGACAGTGAACGTAGTTCTAGAAGTACGAATGAACATTTTAATCTCTTTCTGTGGCTTCACCTCGCAAGCTTCATTGCATATTATAACTTTGTCCAGCCGTATACACAATCCTTTTAACTTGTAAGCTAGCCGCGAATTAGTCGAACGCCGTAATTTGTTCGGTAAAAATTTTACGAAAAATAAACGTAAAACTCGTATACTGGTATAAAATGGGAAACATGAAATGAATACCGGAAATGTATATTTTAGTTTGGATATTATTTGGTGATGGTGATGACAATTCAAATATTCCACTTTTATGCTCCTAATAGAAATGATGATATATAATTATAATATAGAAATAAAATCCCTTCCCGAATGAAGATTCAAGCGCACATCTTTTAATTGGATTTTTAAAACGTGCATAATTATAATATAATATTTTCACTATTGAAACGTGTATACGTGTCATGTTGTAATTAAACTGATTTTATCACAGACAGCGTTGATCATATCTCTGCCATGTGTGACGTAATAACACCCACACGATCAACAATCTATTGCGTCGCACCTTTAGAATCTGCTTTCCATTTATTGTTTTAAAAATATTTTAAACATTCCAATGACCAGTCGACTTTTGCTGCAAGTGTTGAGCATGGCCAAATAAATAACATGGCTGTAACTATAGGAAACGAACCATCTGTATCATATAGACAATTTTGTTGTGCATATGTAAAACAACCACTTGTCTAAATGTTGGGATATTATGTTATTACATTCAATACAAAGCCTCAATTATAGGCCAAATATGTATCCTTAATCTAGGTTCATACCGTACACCTTCTTGTGAAAAACTCACAACGTTTTAAGATGGATATGTGTACTTTTTGTATTGTACTACTATTAAAAATAATCTTGAACAACCCCAATGTCATACATTTTTAAATTACGGGATAGTTTTAATAAATTCCTTGCAAGTTTACATTTTATAATTTTTTGATAGGAACATTTTGCAAAAAAAAAAGAATGTGTATCCATTATATAACCTTTTACTATAATTTAAACATTATATCCAATTTTGATACGGAGAGGCAATATTATACAAATGGTATCAAGTGTTTCCGAAGTAGTCTCGTTGATGCTGGCTACACCCTCGTGTGAATTATGGACAACCAGAGAGCTTAAAATTCAATTATTGATCGCCGTGGTTGGGCATTATTCGCGCGTTGATCGTCGGCGCCGACAGGGTTCGTCAGGATCGCTCGAACTTAAGTCCCCCACTGAATCGCACTTTATTATAACTGAGTGGGTAGACTTAAAATACAGATGTATTTATTTTATGTTTCAAGTGCATGTCTGTGTTGTAATTACGCCGCTATCACCGGATGCTGGTGTATATAAACCAGCCTCATCGCGCTCATCGCCCATCCCTCCTTCTCCAAAGAAACACTGACACAACCACGGCCATGTGAATCATCACAGATGATGTTGCGTAGCTTCCTTGTGCTCTTCGCTAAACACAGACAGACATCGCATTGTTTTTTAAGACTAGGAAGCTTCGCAAACGCTTTTTCAGGCGCGTTGTTGGATGAGCGTAATTTTTTTAAACGAAATAATAAAGCGTAAAATTGCGATTTTCATGAGAAATGATTTTTCGATTGCGCTCAAAAACGTGGCAGTTCTAAGTTCAGAGATTTCGAAAGCCTCCAGAAAATTTCATCGCAATTGGAGTATCGGTTTAGCCGGAATCGTGTTAACAGACACACAATAATACAAACAGAAAGAAAAAAAAACATTCCGGATTTTTTTCTCCAGTGTAGTAGAATGGAATCTTCGCTTCGCTCGCTACGCTCATCCAATAAGTCTGGAGATGTAACACTTCCAGCTCCAGAGGACTCTCCTGGACTAAAAGGACGCCCCTAGACCCCAGACGACGCGATTACTTGGTCCCCAAGGTTCCGGTTTCGATTCCCATCACCAACAATTCTGACTTTTGCCGTTCTTATCAAAGGATTATTAGAGCTGCGTATTACTCTGCTAGGTTCGGTGCATCAATCTCTGTTAAATTTAACTGCCAGGTACCAATTGTTATCACTATGGCGATCACCGATCAGAAGCATTGTAATTATTTTATTGGTTAGGTTATGCTAAATACATTTTACGAACTATCGCGTTTAGTTTATTTTTAACAACGTTTCAGTCTGTGAATGTATTGGAATCAGATATCCGTCGAAAATATCTTCTCCGAATCATAAATCACCCAGAGATAAAAATTAAAAACTGACTGGACCGGCACCTCCACCAACCCCCATAATTATATCAATATAAACCTAGTAATTTATTGTCTTTACCTAGCCTATAATGTCTAATACTAGCTGTTTCTCAATTTCATTAATCGGGAAACACTCCTGTAGGTGTAATAGATTTTATGTAAATCAATCCAGAAAATACTAAATCCATCCCAGCGGGGTATCGAAACCCGGTCTCCCGATTGCCGGTCTTTTCAGATCTAGAATGCACCAACAATCCAGATGTTATGAGGTTAACCGTCCCGGTAGCTTAGGGGTAAAGCACTCGACCGGTAATCGGGAGACCGGGTTTGATACCCCTCTGGGATAGATTTTTTAATTTCTGGATTGATTTACATAATACTAGTTGAACACAAACAGTGATCCCAATCGAGTATCCTGCAATGCGCATTGGCAAGTACATACATCATCTTGTAACAATAGCGCTCCCACTAACCAGACATCTAGTTATCCAGACAGGGGGACTCAGAGACGAGGGGGGGGACTCCTAGTTTCTAGGAAGACGACTTGTACTTCCGCGTGTCTTGTCGTCTGTGTTGACATCTCACATGTGACGTCATCGGTCGTATTCTTTGCGAGAGAGAATCTATTGAGACATTGTGTGGAAGATCTTTTTCTAGGGGTTATTGTTGTTATTAATTTATTCCAATGTGCGGTATGAATACAAATTTACTATTACTGTCCATGGTAAACAGATGTTTCTCGTCAGTAGAGTTGCAAAACCTACAGAGCTAGCTCATTCGTACAACACTTGATAGTCAAAGTAAATTCTTCTATTTGTAGTCATAGTAGAGTTCATTTTTGTATGGCAGCTGGCAAATAGCTAATCGGCGTCTAGGAAGTATCCGACGTAGGCCTATATGAAACTTTGCATAGTTTGTCAATAAAACATACACAAACTGCCTTAGTCGTAGATTATCAATATTTTATGGGAATATGCCAAGAAAAATTCACGAATATGGTAAATTTTGGCCTTTTTTAACAAAGTTCAAAATCGTGAAAATCATTTATTTTTTTAATAAATTTTAGAAAAGTGTTACTGTAGTGACCTTTATTTCCTCTTCCGTGACAACTATCCAAAATTTCAAACATTTGTGATATCAGTCACCCAAACGATCAGGAATTTGCCTGAAACGCATGTCCTTTATTGTGTGGATAGTGGATAACTCATGTCTTTATAAAAAGCAACAACGTTTCAGGAAACATTAAAACCTAACGATGAGAAAAGCTTCTTATTTTTCAAAAAAATATTATAAAAAAATAGAGTTATACTCACAATTTTTTTTTAAATTGAAAGTAAATACGCAATATCTAAGCTTTTTGTCACGAGTCGTCTCTAAAGTGACTCTTCACGATGAGTAGATTCTGGCGCCAACGCGCAAGGTCATATCGGACGTAGGTCAACAAGTGTTAGGTAAGCTTTTGCCTACTTGTCATTCCAAGCGTAAAATTCATCCTGTACAATGACTATCATTTAGGTTTTTATGCTATGCAATGAATCGGTGTGACCCCGAGATTAGCACGGCGGGCGAATATTTTGCTGAGAGACGACAAAACCTGTAGTTAGAAAGGTCGGTTGGATAAAAGTTTTTTTGTTTTGTTTTTTAGATAGGTACTTTTGTGCAGTATAAATATTTACTGGACAGTTATTTTTTCTATTTTTGTTGGTAACTTTTTTTTGGTACAATATACAAATTTATTAAACAGTTATTCAGTACAAACATTCTATTCATATTGTTATGAATTTATTTCACTGTTTTTAAATTTTAATATTACTAGGAAAACGCTTAAGTCCCGCCGCGTTGTTGGATGATCGTAATTGGTGCATTGAGCTGCCATTTGTTATGCGGATTTTCTGTTGTTCTTTGAAAAAATCATTACTAAGTTGAAGATATTTGAAAATAAATTAAATTAAATAAAAAATTAACTTAAATTTTTTAACTTTTTTGAATTAATCGTAAATGTTAAAAAAAGGAAAAAAACGTAAAATCGCGATTTTTATAAGAAATAATTTTTTGATTGAGCTCAAATTTAACACGAATATATTAATTCATTGAATTAAGGTTCTGTTAAAAAATCATTACAATCGGATAAAGCATGTAGGTGTTATAATTCAAAGAATTGTTTGAAAAAAGAAAAAAAAACGTAAAATTTTGATTTTTATGAGAAATATTTTTCTAATTGCGCTCAAATCTCACACGACTATCTTTATTCGTAAAATAAAGGTTCTGTGAAAAAATCATTAAAATCGGATAAAGCATGTAGGTGTTATAAGTCGAAGAATTTTTTTAAAAATCGAAAAAAATCGTAAAATTGCGATTTTCATTAGAAATACTTTTCCGATTGCGCTCAAAAACGTGGTAGTTCTAAGTTCAGAGATTTCAAAGGCCTCCTGAAAATTTCATCACAATTGGAGTATCGGTTTAGCCGGAATCGTGTAGACAAACAGACAAAAATCCAAAAAAAAAAAAACGGGAAAAAAAGAAAAAAAGAAAAAAACATTCCGGATTTTTTTCTCCAGTGTAGTGAAATGGAATCTTCGCTTCGCTCGCTACGCTCATCCAATTAGTAATATTTATATGTGGGTTACATCTAATTTGACAAGAGAATATTGATATGTACTTTAAGTACCAAACGATAAATAAAATAATAAAAAACTGTAGCCAAAAAACGTTTGCCATGTTGATGTAACTTTAAAATAACATTAGAGTTGTTTAATAATGCTTTTTAGTGTTAGCCAACATCCTCAATAAATAAATTTTATTTGTGAATTGTGAATGGATACTAAATATTGTTGTGAAATCTCGTATTGTCAGATCATGTTCAATTAAAAGTATGAGTAAATTGCAATATGAAATATGAGCAACCTTAAAAATTAATTAACGTCACATTTGATATTTATTTTCGTATATCAATTCTTGAAATAAATGTGTCCACAATCGTTCACACCTGATTTTATTAGGTTAATGGATAAATAATCTAGGTATTATATTCTTTATGATAACAACTTAAATAGCCCAATTTATTTTGAAAAGCAGGCCAATTTCTAAACAAATATTGATTTTTTGATAGTGAAATAAAAAGTGGACTAGGTTAGTGTGGAATAATGTCCACCATATTGACTTTGCAAAGTCCTAGTTAAATTGCGTCTCCTATCTATCAGTATCACCTAATTGATAAGAAAGATAAGAGATAATGCACTTGAACTGTCAGTGTACACCAAGACAAAGACATAGCTGAGTACTAAGCAAACAAGAAACATCGACTTTCAATCGGTTGATACCCTAATATGTTTCCTTGCGATGCGACGCACGTAGGGTTAGTCTTAGTCATGACAACAGGCAGGCATGTTTTAAGACAGGCAGTGCAGAAAGTTTGGCGTAAGAGAACATGTTAGTTATTGTTAGTTCACGCAAGGGCTAGGAGGTAAAGAGAGAGTTGATGGTGAAGTATCTTCCTTGGGATGCGAATACAACGAATAAGACTAAAAAAATATATAACAAAATTATTTACATTTTTTAAAATTTTGGTCTATTTATAGTCAGCTTGTAATTTATGACAAAACTGATACAAACTAATTTAGCTTAAATTATCTTGATTTTAAATATTTACCGGAGTTATTATTTACAATTAATAATGTAGATCAAATATTTTTAATAATATAACATTATTTTTTAAAATGCAAAACATTGTTTTAATGCATAAATTTCTTAAATAAGTGTTTATTGGACATAACACTGCTCTTTATCAATATATTTGTGATGTTTCGATTTTTATTCGAAAATCTTTTTCAAAGTGAAGGTTGACAAACCTTCAGTAAATATATATCACAAATAAATATTGATAGAGAGCAGTGTTAAATAAACACTTATTTAAAGAATAAATACCTGTTCTACTAGTTTCTTTTGTCTAATGTATAAATTGTTAACTCAGTTGGTGATTTATGGCACAACATATATTAAATTCATTTATTTTGAATCGGCAATATAAAAATTGTCAACAACCTACTTTGTACTATTGTATTGTAATATTGTACGACGCGTCTATTACAGTATTTGATCTTAGCCCCAGGGTCGGGTAATGACCCAGGGCTCCTGCAAACCCGGGGGGCCCATGTTGTAGCAGGGCTCGCCGCCGCTCAGTGACACATCGATCTGTACGCACCTCACGTGGCCAAGCACGTGGGGCAAACTACAAGAGTCACGTGGTGATAATGTAAGGAAATAGCCTGCGTTTCTGCGTAGTACGTTGATCCTGGCGACACATTCTTGCATGTTGAATCCAACAACAAAGACGGAACATTTAAGTACTTTGTTTTAAAAATTGTCTTTTGTAATTCAGGGTTAATATTAAATGGGATGGACCTTAAATAAATAAAATAAATAAATAAGAAGACATAATTCTTGACGAGTCGCGATGCGGACAAAATAGAGACAATCAGTGGGTGATACTTCAAGACAATAATACAAAAAATATTTCTATGTTTTTCAATTGTTTGGACATAAAAATTGAAATCGACCCTACACAAATCTAGGTTTATTTGAACAAACCGCCTTTTCTAGTAGGGATTCCCTTGTTATCGAGAGGCTACATTGATTTATCAACATGTGTGTTGGGACTATATGATTTCATTATTTAAGTGTTTAAAATAAACTTAAGGTTATAATTTGATAATAATCATGGAAATAAACAGAGAATAAGTCGGCTTGAAACCAATACAAAAGAACAGTCCTCCTAGGCACGTTTATATTTATTTCAATAGAAACTTTTGTAGAACAGGTAAATGATATTTAACAATTTATTGGACTTAACACTGTTCTTTAGTGAGAAAATAAATACTAAATATAAATAAAAACTTATTTTTCTCACCTACGAACAGTGTTGTTCAATTAATTGTTTAATATACGTTTATATTGGGTGAAAAATTCACATACCTGAAAAATAGTACGAAGTTGAATTGAATTGCATCATATCGTAAATTAAATAACACGTATGATATGTTACAGATATGTTATTTGTGATTCATTTTCTGAAAAAAATCCATTAAAAATTGTTTGATCTTTGTACTTTTTTGCCGAGTCAAACCGTCGGGCATTCCCTGTCCGAGTCAATATTTAAACCCTCACACGAAACTGCTGTTACACGTTAAAATGCTGTGCAGGTTAGATATGAAAGGCGTATTTTATCAAAGTTTTCTGCGCTGAAGTCTATAATATTCTATTGAAATGGAAACGTGGTTTATCACGCCCAGGAGAACCGAGCCTAAACAGGATTAATGTTGGCCGAGTCACAACTCACAACGCGTCCTGAAAGTACATACGAGACTAGAGTGTTTCGAGAAAACCCATACTCTCATGTGGTCACATACGAGGTATAAATAAATAAATAAATATATTCGTATTTATAGTACCAACTCAGTCACAGAACTGATGTTCACTGGGAAACATTAAATATAAAGCCGACCAAGCCAACCCTGTAGGTACCGACACCATCAACGAGCGAACAATGACCAACTAGAGACCGGCATATTTACATAGGAAACATCCATCAACCAAGCTGGACACGATTCCACCCGCGGACAGCACCAGAATCCATAAGGCTAATCCGGAACAACCTAAGAATGTATTATGTGCCTCGTTGCTAGGACGGCTCCAAAGTCACCGTGTACATATTCCTAAGCCAATGTATATTATACATGTATAAATAACTTTCCATTACTTGAAGACACTCTTAGTCTAAACAAAAACATATTATATTTTAATGATGTCTAGTACGTATATCAATGTTAAAGTGCGTACCAAAGTTCAATTCTTATCATTACTTGTGCACGATTAAATACCATAAACTAAGAAACGCTTAAGTCCCGCCGCGTTGTTGGATGAGCGTAATTGGTGCATTGAGCTGCCATGTGTTATGCGGATTTTCTGTTGTTCTGTGAAAAAATCAGAACTTTGTTGAAATTTTTTTTTAAATTAAATCAAATTAAATAAAAAATTAACTTAATTTTTTTAAATTAATTGTAATTTAAGAAAAGGAAATCGTAATATTGAAATTTTCATAAGAAATAATTATTCGATTGCGCACAAATTTTACACGAATATATTAATTCTTAAAATTAAGGTTCTGTGAAAAAATCATTAAAATCGGATAAAGCATGTAGGTGTTATAAGCCGAAGAAATAAAAAAAATCGTAAAATTGCGATTTTCATGAGAAATAATTATTTGATTACGCTCAAATTTCACACGAATATATCAATTCATAAAATTAAGGTTCTGTAAAAAAATCATTACATCGGATAAAGCATGTAGGAGTTATAAGTCGAAGAAATTTTTAAAAAATCAAAAAAAATCGTAAAATTGCGATTTTCATGAGAAATAATTTTTCGATTGCGCTCAAAAAGGTGGCAGTTCTTAGTTCAGAGATTTCGAAGGCATCCATAAAATTTCATCGCAATCGGAGTATCGGTTTAGCCGGAATCGTGTTAACAGACAGACAAAAATACAAAAAAAAGAAAGAAAAAAAAAAAAAACATTCCGGATTTTTTTCTCCAGTGTAGTGAAATGGAATCTTCGCTTCGCTCGCTACGCTCATCCAATTATTATCCCTCGTTGTACATTGATGTTTAAATCTTAATCATCTTCGCCCACAACCACTTATCTTATTTGTGGAATTTAGTATTAAAATACGTTCCTTATCACCACAGAATTATCTACATAGCGCTATCATTGATTGTCTATAAATTCTTAATAAAATTATTGCAATTTAGCTCCAAGAAACTTGGTACTCGTCTTTGATCCATTTTAAGTAGTTTTCAATAAGCTAACATGATATTGAACGTTATTTTCAAGGTATATAGTTTGTTGGTTTAAATACAATTTGTTCCCATTCAGTAGACAGTTTATGCTCCATTCATGTTAATTGTCTGGTTGACATTGTTTACTCTACGAGGGCGTCGGCGCCAACTGAGTTGATTTAGTTCACTATAAAATTAAAGTTTTACACTAAAAATGAGTGGGTACATAATAAATACGAATGTATTTATTTTATTTTATGGTAATTTAATTTTCGCGGCGAGATTCTTCAAGTACTCGCGCATGCGCTATGGGTTTACAACTCAACTTCCGGCCAACAAAATAGTTGCGTAGGTCGCCTAGTTAAAACCTAGCCTGAATTAACGTGCATTAACCTTAATAAGTCCCTACAACTGGCATTGTCACGTGACTCTATTAGCATTCTGAAGCCACATTATGTTGTTGTTAGTTCATCATTTCAACGATGCAACTCTTGGTTTAAGAATATGGAAGCGTATTTAACAATTTTTCATTTGGTACTTTAAATTTTATTAAATTCATGTTTACTTTTATATTTACGAGCCATGTTTCTACAACGTAATGTAATTTCCTTTTCGTTTTGGCAAATAAATAAAATACTAAAAATGATTAAATGGATTTGAAGCATCTAATTCCACACACTATCAATATAAAGTGTTGTTATTATACAAATATGTTTAGCTTCTTTCATTATGTACATTGTAATTATATTATCAGATACTTTCTTATTTGTACATTGATAAAATACTGTTAATTATATTGTGTGTTATTGTGATTCTTATTTTATGTATTGTCTTATTTCGTCAATCAGTTTTCGCAACTGAATAGAGTATATACGTTACACAAATAATTAATGCTAATATTAATGAAACTTTTAGAGCAGGTGAGGTTAATAATGTGATGAATTAGTGGGACTATACACTGCTCTTTTAAATAAATAAAAACTATGTAGGCAACGATATTTCGACGACTATTCAGTCGTCTTCAACTGGTTGAATGACATTTGACAGTTAAACAAACAGATACAAAAATCAGTTTAAGTTTTTTGTATTTGTTTTTAGTTTCTAACTGAGTCTGTTCACGATAAATCCAAGTAACCTAAACGATTTACTCTTGAGAAAAGAAATGTTGTTCTTGATTCGTCACCTCTTATAAAACATATGTCCGGACATGCAGCCTGACGCCCCCTCGGTGACAAAGAACTCGGACCACTTACCACAAACAAGTTTGTAAGAAGGCCAGGGGGAATGCCCTACATGCGGCACTTGTACTCGTCACCCCCGCAAGACAGACAGACCACTTCCTAGTGAGTCACGGCACTGGAACTGACCTTCTGACTCACGCCACTGACTCGACGACACACGAGGTGGTCGCGTGCCGCGCACGAGGGCTATCGAGAAGGGTCATGTGGTTTTTGCCTTTGGAATAACACAGGGTTAAAAACTAGTCCACCAAAAAACTCTTCTGACGGTCAAAATTTTTATGTAAATTCAATGTATTCAAATTTGATTTTTGGTAGTATTTAGTAGAGAGCACTCCATAGTCCATAGGCTCCCTTAACTTATACCACACTTAGTGGCAAGTACTTAGCAAGTAGTTATGAGAACTCAGACACCAGTATTACCGTGTTTGTGGTGACAATAGGTGGCAATGACATCTTTGTTTCTGATTTGCCTAAAAACGGTTAAGGTGGTGAAAATTATTCATAATTATCGTTTTTAGCGGTGGTTATTTCGTTTTTATTATAAATACCTACTTCTGCTTACACAATATCCATAATATAAATCATTTTAACACATTTCTAAATGACTAAAAATAGTCATCAATTGTCAATTAAAACAAGGCTGCAAAAAAGGCACGTCAAAAATGACTTAATTTCAGTCTTTTGTGTTTAGTGTGTACTATCGAAACGATAGATTAAAATGTCAACGAACAGCCATTACATGGCCTTTAAGACTGACATTCTCAATTCTCGTTTTACACATGTATTTTAAACTAACGTTGTTGTATTTGTATAACGGGTATACACATTTCAAAGGTTTCCCCTTCAAAAACATATTTTGCATTCTCGGCAGTGTCTCGGTATTATTTTTCTCGTCGTATTCCTAGGTTAGCTTAGCTAGCACTAGTTGATAATACGATGCCAATCGATTGATTGATGGCAACCTCGAATCCACGTCCAAGACCTTCGTTTTCTCTCGTCTTCCGTACTGTGCGTTTACCATCATAACTATACCGGAAACCTTGGCAGAAATACATGAGGATTTTCAATAAATATATTTAATAAATATACGTGTTATTAGTACTGAATACGAATCGGCTGACGGATAAATATAGAAAGAGGGAGATTTTGATTGGTCACATGACACAATGAAAGGTACGTCCAGTTTGATAAAGATAACAAAGAAATAAGTCACCAACTGTTTCTTGGAACATGATTTATAATAGCCTCTGTTAATTAAGATGATAAGGTTATCTGTCTTGTAATTAGACTTATTGACTGATGAGTCGGTGATATTATGAAAATGAAAGAATGTCACAAAGGGTAACAATTCCTTCGTCATAATTCAAGCTTAGGATCTCTGGGTTATCGACACGATTGTCAATGTTAATATTCAGACCATATTAAATTAGCATGATTTTTTCTGTTTTCTTGACAAAACTTATCTTCAAAAACACTAACAGTTTTTTAATGTTGGAAAATACAAGAGATTTAAATTTCACGTCAAAATATTTTGTGTAACTAAAACCAATTGAGTCAAAATTTGCCAAATTACCAAAAATGTAAATTATTTCTGAAAAATTACTAAATTGTTTCATTTGAGGATGAAATTAGGCCAATAACTGATTATTTAAGCATTTGATCGAATAAGAACTAATTTGTAAAAATGTCAATCAAATGATTCGCTCAAAACTTAACATTCGTCTTCTTAACTTCTAGAAAATATTTATACGGTACTAGAATATTATTGATACGATGTGAGGTGGTGATGAGTGCAATTACATTTACTAGATTCGAACCCACGTGACTTTAATCAAACCTTTCGAACATGGCCTCCAACCATGCTGGCCACGCCGTCAGAATACTAATTAGAAGTAATAACCGTCGAACTAAACGTGTGCCGAGAACGTCTAGGTAAAAGTCTATCCGGAGAAAAAAGGTCCGATGGAGCGCTAGTGAGCAATCAGCTGTTTAGCAAGATGGCCGGGTAAAAGGGGATAGCTGCCGTCCACACGCTTGGCTAACATTGCATGGACCCAATCTTGAAACCTACTTTTTCTGTTGAAAACGTCCAGTTACATAATAGAAAATGATTCAGAACTATAGGTTGATACCTTGTGGTATAGTTAAAGTTTAAACATAATGAAAATCTGTAAAGAATAAGTGATTTTATATAGGGTACGTTCTTCTCACGTACTGCATTTCAAATTACTAGCGCCTAGGCCTATGATTTGTTTGCCCTAAAACAAAGAGCATCAATTACTAATCCCAGAGTATAAAATATCCTTGTAGTATAATATGCTAATGCAAGCGTGGACTAGTAATTTGACAAAATGTTAATGGCCTAGAGCTGTGATAAACTGAGAGAACAGCGCGGAAAATTGACGGCCGCCTAGCTTGGCTTAGGGCCTAGGCCTAGGCCTACTGCTTGCCAGTTTCAACCATGCATCCCTAGGTGTCAAATGACTCGGCTAAAAGAAAACTAATAATTTTTGTTACTAAAATATAAATTTAGAAAATAATTAACCAGTCTGTATCCCAAAACTATCAATTTATTTCAATAAATTGGATAGGCTCCGTCAGCTGTGTTGTCTAGGCGTGTTGATCTCGCATTTACAGCCAAGTCGCCTAGCCTAGGGCCTAGCAGACGTGCAAAACTCTGGCTTAAATAATAATATTCTGGCCAGACTTAATTTCGTATGTAGGCCATCACACCCTTTCGAGCTTCTTATATTATTATTTAATGCCCTAGGCCTACTTTGACACCGCACCAAAGCATGCAAATCTAGGCCTAAAAATCTCGCGTGAACGGAGCTGACAAAGGCATTTAAATGTGCAAAACGAAGGGCGATATGAGGTTGAATCCATTTTTCAAATTAATCGGAAGTGTAATCGGCTAGATAAAATAATGTCTCAAATATATGCTTCATTCAAGAACCTGTCAACATTCACTGCCGAGACCCAAAAGTCAAGTTTGTTTAGATAATACCTTTCAGGTAGTTTTGTATGAGTAAATGGTTGAAATGGATGGAAATCTATTTGGTTACTGTATTTTATTGCTTTCTAAATTGCAATTTTGGTGAATTAAATATACAATCATAATATTTCTTAGTATTTTCGTAGACTGACGCGATTCACAATGCGTTTTCCTATCAGGTGGGCGTACCTATCCCGATTCTCTAGTTCCTCACTCGTGCGCCAGAGAGCCATACTGTTCCTTGTTTCCTCGGATTAGTGATGACGGTATTAGTGTTATGTCATGCAGGCTATGCGTCACGTCCAGCTTCCCAAGAAACCCGCCAGGTATCAGGAGAAGCGCTCTCAAGTCAAGTGACATTCTTTACTGGTGATGGAACGCAATGTCCATAAACATCGCCTTCTTAGCGAAAAGCAAACGATGGGAGAATTTGTATGAATGTATATTTTATCAATGGAAACTCATGTTGTAATCGAGTAGTAAACGTACACTATGAGTTCTAAAGTGATGTATTATTTCATACATTTCAGTTAATTTGAGTGCATACAATGTTTAAAAAATTAAATGTTTTTTATGGGCAACAAATTTATGGAGTCCAGTGTAAAATTAGTTGTGTTTGTAGACCTTGACATTGATGGACACCACATATAAAACTGTACAAACATTATAATTTAAACTGTCCTTCATCAATAAAATTAATAAACGTATTAAAACTTCCCTTCGAGATTTTTTTTTTCGGTTGTAGTGAAAAATGTGTCATTTTCAAGGGTTTAATCATATTTCGACAACATCGTTGTAGTCATTACAAGCAGATTTTTTAACATAACTTTTTCTAGATATGCACCCAATTTGCCACTTAAATAATTCACAAAATGTAGCACTTAGTTCATATTTACGAGTGTTTTAGTTACATAATTCTCAAATCACGATTTTTTGTTATTTCGTTCCGAATGTAAGATTCTTATCCTCGCTTTGTATATGACAAGAAACGTTTCGTCTCTGGTGGTATTTGTGAATTCCACCGGGTCTCAGGCCTACTGCTAATTAGTCCCTAGGAAGTCGGCTTGTTCTGACGTTGACGTATCCTTATTATATTAAGGTTGTGAGTGAGGAAGCAGCTAGCTCATTAGGTTAAAAGGAAGCGGTTTCAAGATAGGGTGAGTTTAAAATGCAGAGAGTAAGGTTGTGTACGTTTTACTTGCGTAAGTTGTTTGGTTTTAAAACATTCTTGAGAATTAGATAATTAGAAATTAAGAAGATTTTGAAATAGAGATGTTGATGACTGTCTATTCTATTCTCATAACCCTCGTATTGTCTCAAAACTTTTATTTTTAGATAATAAGCTTTTATTTATTTTGATATGTCCAAAAGGTGTCTTTGATTTATGTTAACCATAAAAATATGTACATGGAAATTGTACAAAAAGCTGTAAATTTATAAATGAATAAAGATTTTATATAACGACACCTTCTTGTATCACCATTTTATCGAAAATTATCTATTGATATTATAAAAATTAACTTTGGAAAAAAGTTGGATAAATTGATTTTGGATAAACACAAGCTTCTCGTTCGTCATCATCGAATTAATACAATAATAGCGATCTGACGTCATAAGCATTATTCTATTGAGCGCACGATTCTTGGCCGAGTGTATTATATATACTTAGAACAAAGTGAAAGGTAAGGTCAAGATAGATTGCCGTGCATTGGTATGTTGTTAAATGCGTCATTGCGCCATTACCGAGAACATATCTCCGAATTGCATATATTTTACTGTTATCTACAATTCGAGATATATTCCTACACATTTGATTGGCAAGAATGTGTCGCCATGTTTATTATTTTCTTGTTTTATCAAGGACATCCATAATATCAAAGAAACTATTTTAATTAGCCTAAGGCAATGCACCTTTATTTCGAAAATGTACGTTTTAGGGTTTGAAATTGTTGTTAATTGGTCACCAATAATTCTAGGGGATCGCAATGAATAAATACGCTGTGTATTTGTTGCGCTTCCTTATACCTACGTTGATGATGACCAAAAAAAAAATATATAAATAAAATAAAATCGCGAAATCAGTACTACTAAAATATATTAATTAACATCACGTGCACTCTTGATTCTAAAGCAGTAGGCTCGAAAGTTGAAACCGTATGGACAAAGAGTTGTGGGTTCGATTCCACGTAAGGTGCGGACCACTTATAAACTCATAAGGTTTAAACAAGGCTTGGGTGCTGATGTTAAACCTCTTAAGTTATATACATTCGTACTTTTCGTATTATACGTGGGAAAATCAAAATATTGGGTCTGGTTTCACCCTCCGAAAAATGACTTAATTCTTATATCTCTTAATGACCTTTTATTCATTTAAGTTCACACATATTTCCCTGTGAATCACCAAAGTATATACAAAAATTTAAATGTAAGCTTTTGATCGATTTTTACATATTTTATACGTGACTAAACGGAACCAATGTGGAAAAACAAACAATGTACTAACAATTAACAAACTAACAAACAATTACCTTTCCAAATATGCACCAAAATAATCATCTTGGCCTGAAGCACATAACTGACTGACTAAAGACTAAGCTACTAATTTTCAATTCGTTATTCAAACCTTACTCAAATCGAAGGTCTAAGTCTTAGTCTTAATTCTTAGTCATAGTTGTGTGCACCTGGATTTACTACAAACGCTTGTAGGCGGTTTCATACATATAAGCCGAGACCACTATGTTACATCCAAGGTGTAGACTAAATTACTTATGAATGAAAGCGTAAAGTAGCCACGTGGTGCTGCCTGAGTCACATATTTCACACACACGCATTAACAGAATCATTCAGGTGGCTTTCTCAACACACCGCCTACTAAGTCAACAGGTTCCTGAATGAAGCTGACTAGATCTGTGTTATAGTTCTGAGAAGGCGGTGCGTCACTGGGCGAGTCATCAGTGTGATAATTAGTCGAGGTTCAAGAGACGCCGGGTCGGGTTAGTCATCGGCGAGTCAGGAGCAGCGCTAGGCCAGAGAGGTTAAAAGTCAGACCCGTAGGTGGATGTGGTTTACAAGTGCAGGGACATGTTTGACCTACAGTTCTTACTTTCTTATCGGAATAGATAAATAGATTTGTTTTTAGAGTACCCGCTTAGTTACAACTTACAAGAACTTCATTTCAGTGTGGGGACATTAATATGATGTTTGTACTTCGTTGTGGGCTACTAGCAAGTAGCAATACTACTACAACAATGTCACAAATTAAAATGAAGGATAAGCCATGTTGTTTAGGACATAAACAATCGAAAACAGTTCAAATTTGAACTGTTAGGTAGTTTTCATGGTTGAGATTTTAATCCCTATAAATTTGCAATATTTTAGTTTGTTGGTGTCCTAGGCAACCAGTGGCTTTTCCTTCATTTCAATTTGTGTCATTGTTGAAGTAGAGTATTGTTAGTAACCTGCATATTATGATTTCGTATAATTTAAAAGTTACAAATCCTCTACCAAAAACGTGATATGACTCCAGAAAATAAGAAAACAAATTACCCACAATCTATTGATGTTTTAACAATGTGTGTGTTTAACGAACACAAAAAATGAACCCTAAACAAAAGTTGTTCTATTTGGCAGATATCTTTTACATACAAGTGTGCCCGTATGTTTAGATGTTTGTGGTTTATTATCAGTTTCGGACGTACGCCCTATGCCATATTGACCCACTGTGGGCGGATGTACGTTACGTACGTCACTAAGCAACCTTCTTATCTACACCATTGCAATTGAAATAGCTAGCCTTGCTTTGCCACCATAATAATGTGGCCATTTGGACCATGAAAATATATGTATTCAATAAAAAAACTTGACCTATATTGGTTACTAAACAAATGAATTCATTTTCAAAAAAGTTTAGAATACCCGATTTTTTTTACATTTAAGTAGGTATAAAGAGTATTCAATACACTTTTATACTATCTAATATTTCGTAGTCATCCTAGTTAATTGTATAAGAACATCCGGTGAAGAAATTATATAAAATATAAGCCCTGCATACTTTTTTGGATGAGCGTAGCGAGCGAAGCGAAGATTCCATTTAACTACACTGGAGAAATAAATCCGGGATGTTTTTCTTTTTTTTCTTTTTTTTCCTGTTTGTATTTTTGTGTGTCTGTGAGCACGATTCCGGCTAAACCAATACTCCAATTGCGATGAAATTTTATGGAGACCTTCGAAATCTCTAAACGAAGAACTGCCACGTTTTTAGCGCAATCGAGAAATTTTTTCTTATAAAAAACGCAATTTTACGATTTTTTCAGATTTTTAAGAAATTTCTTCGACCTCTAACACCTACATGCCTTATCCGATTGCAATGATTTTTTCACAGAACCTTAATTTTATGAATTAAGATATTCTTGTGAAATTTGAGCGTAATAGAAAAATTATTTTCCATGAAAATCGAAATTTTACGGGTTTTTTCTTTTTTAAAACAATTCTTTGACTTATAACACCTACATGCTTTATCCTATTGTAATGATTTTTTCACAGAACCTTAATTTCATGAATTAATATACTCGTGTTAAATTTGAGCGCAATCGAATAATTATTTCTTATGAAAATTGCAATTTTACGATTTTTTTATTTAATTTAATTTAATTTTTTAAAAAATCTTCGACTAAGTAATGATTTTTTCCCAGAATAACAGAAAATCCGCATAACACATGGCAGCTCAATGCACCAATTACGCTCATCCAACAACGCGGCGGGACTTAAGCGTTTTCCTAATTTATATAGTAAAAATTTTTTTTTTTTGGGGGGGGAGGGGGTCTAAGAAGACTTGATATTGGAAATCGATAGAAGTATATCTGTGTCAATGCCAATGTTTATTTCAGGAGCAATCTAATTTTCGTAAACAAGTTATATTGATTGACGTTGTTGCTTTTTTTATAAGTATTTATAGATTGTATATAATACTACAGAACATTTAAACCCCAAACAATTCGACACGAAATCAAATTTATTGTTAATTTATAGTCATCCCGACAAAATCATTTCCGTAGACAATATAGTTACCCAGCTTGATTTAACTTACTAACTCCCACCCACACTCACAACATTTCAAGAATGAATGAATGAAACTCTATTGCAAATTCGTAATCCCTACGTCGCCAAATAGTAAAACGATAATGTAGCTTGCTAACAATGTTTGTTTTCGTAATCAATTTACTCATTACCAGCTAAATACGAACGATAAGGAACGTGTGCACTGTTTACTGAGTTTACACAACCTTTGTCCTCGTCATCATCCTAGCTATCTGGCAGACGAAGATACCGTTTCCATTTACCCCAATTAAATATTTTACTTACAGGGTCATGTTGACGCAAGATAAGTAAATATTACAGGGTATTCTGCTGAACTAAGTTGCTTAATTGTCGGTAAGATGGAGAAATCCACGTTAAAGATAAAGGATTTAATTCGAGCTTGTCTGTCTGTGTTTCTAAACCGCTTCTTTGGGAGGATGGAAATAAGAATGAGTTTCTGTGGCGGAACTTGTGACTTTTGTTGTTTAATCCTATGAGCCACCGTGATCAGCCTTTAAATTTAAACATTCAAAACAAATTTAAATTGTATTTCATTAGAACGGTGCCATGACTAAATTCTGATTGTGGATTAAAAAAGTCTAATAAAAAAAACAATATGTATTTTCTTGTAAATAAACTTTAAAACAAATTTTGAACTAGTAAATAAACTGTTATTTTTTAATCGATGTGGAAATTACATAAAATTTGCCAAATAAAAGCCAAAAGAATACACGTACAATAGCACAGATTATATTCGAAATGAATATCGATAAGTACATGTAAAGCAATTTGTTAGCTTTGAAACTAAAATTTTGTCAAAGCAGAATGGTTGAACCAAAGTCGATTTAATTAGGCTCCAATTTTGGACTAACATCTTTTTTATATTATTTTGATTGTAAGTTTGTGGAATGAAATGAAATGATTGTATTGCATATATACAATACAAAATGAAATGAAATGAAATAAGTCAATTACATGAATGTCACCCGCCGCCTATCGAAACCTCATCTCCCCGGGTATTTGTCCCGGTCTCATCAGCCTTGTGGATTCCGTGTACTGTTCACAAGTCGGACATTGCGGCGCGACCTTCACAGCGGTGCCAACTGTGGCTTCCTCATCACGCGACCTCACTAGGGCGGACTTCATTGAGATTTACCGAGTGTAATTGTTGCTGACGTCGGAGATTTTAGAATAGTTGCACGATGCAACTTTCCAATGCGATAACGACGGTCACAAACTGCTTTCGTAAATTTTGTCATGAAACAACCACCATATATATTTTTTTAATTCTAGATTGGACTTTTCCTTAATATTACCAATTTTATTCAAATGAATTCCTTTTAAACACTGTTGTTTTTAACACAGTAAAAACATTTTCGTCAACTTCACCATCCGGGCAAATAATAAATAATTGTCATAACTTGTGGTTTACGAATTTGTTCGTCAATCTGAAAACATTATGAAGTTTAAACTAGTTTTGGCAGACAAAATCTAGCAACGAAATTTTTCGTGGAAAAGAACTTGGGAATAGCCTAGTTAAGAAAATACAATCGGTTCTACGTTAACAAAAATCCATTCAAACTTGGTGTCCCTAATTCATGTCGTCCTATATGTTCATGTATGGTTCAAATATAACAGTATTTTTTCCTTCTTTAATTAATTCACTTATCTCTTGACCAGTTCTACTGCAAACATATTAAATGTAAAACCTAACTTTTTAATACAAACAATAACAGCGTAATTAAAATTAAAAGATCAGTTTACCCGAACAAGCAGATACAATGTATCAATCGGACACGTAAATAAACTAACTTTCTGGGTAAAAACCGGTTTTCCCCACCAAAACCGGTCAAGTTAACTTAACACACCTATAAACTCCCGGGCATTGTTGTCATTTAGTCGCCTATTGCAAGAGTCGGTGGTTTCCAGGTAATTGGACGCGTTAATAACGCCGAGTGTTCGCTTATTGTCCTCCCGCCGGAATCTGGGTTAACGTCACGGCGGCCGGAAATTACAGCCAATTTGAATCTGTAGCGTTCACATCCATCGGACCCCCCCCTCAACCCCCTTAACTAACCCTACTTGCCCACTTGACAACAATAGCTACCACTTTTAGGAATATTTTGTCGCTCGTTCAGTTTGTCATTGCGTAATGTTTGTCACGACCTTTTTCTTACTACAGTAGTTTTGTTTTTATGCTTATTTATCTTATAAATAGTTGGTAATCTGACTATAAAGTACTTTTGTTGACAAAGCAATTTTTTTCGGGTGTTTAAAATAGATGTGTAAAATCACCTTTCCCACCTTAGATAAAAGGGTATTTGTATATTCTCCGGACCACCTAAGTTAGGTTAGGTTAAGGGGGTAAGGGGGAAGGTTAAGGGGGTTATGTTAAGTTAGAATACTAATGATAATGTCCCCCTTACCCCCCCTAACCCCCTAACCTAAACTAACTAACTTAGTGGTCCGGATAATGAACAAGTATTCCGATAAAAATAATATCAGGAAAGTTCCTGAAATCTCCAAACTACGTTACTCATCTAAACCATTTAAGTGTTAAGTTATTTTTTAAATTATGTTTTTCATAGTAAAAATATTTCGTGTAATAAATTGTTATTATTCTATTCTCATCTATAGAAACGCGTTGCGTCACAGGAAAACATTTACAGCTGTTGCCATCACTTATTAATAGACCTCTGTACTGTGCTGTAATAACCCAAGGTTACATTGGCTGATGCCCAAACTAAATGAAATTTCTCAAACAGATTTTCTTTGCATGGGCGAAGGGGTTTGTAGAGTAGTGGGTGATAAAATTTTCAGAATACACAAACATTTTTTTAACTTGTGTTAAAATTTCGTAAAGCAAGATTTCAGTTGTTTTTTCTTTTAATTTGGGAAATTTATTGACGCTAGTACTTTTTGTAACGCTCGCTCCTGTGATTCGGGGTAGATCTTTAATTACCATTTTTTAACTCTACATAATATTGCTGTTTATTTATATTTAGTGTGCTGTTATTTTTAAATGGAAAGTTGAAGCCTTATACATGTGCCGATATGAAGTGGGTACGGGAAACTCACATATTCCTTCAATCCTGGGTGGGTCATTCACCATTCATCTCATCCATCATGATTATAATCATTCGTCATCGTGAATAACCAACAATGTGGTTGAAAACGAAAGTTAGGTAATTTGTCTGTCATGTTATTTGAACCAATAAATCAAATATGTCAAGTAACGCTTTAAAATAAATATTTTTTGGAGTCATGAAACTATCTAGCTCAGTGGCGGCCCGACCATACAAATTCGGGGCCAAGGCCCCGCAAGAAATAGGTGGGTGGGTGGGTAGTGGGTGGGTGGGTGGGTGGGTGGGTGGGTGGGTCGGGTCAGGGTGGTTCGGGGGGTGGGGGTGGACGGTCGTTGTGTGGACGTATGTAGGCCTATTAATCATTGAGTGTTTGCTACATAAATATGAGCTTTAATGGAAATGGTATTATGCCTATGTTGAAAACTTCCCGAGCAAGCCAACCCGTGTGGAATGTAAAATGTAATAGTGATGGTTTTAAAATACGCGCTCAAAATATCGTTACGTGATGCGGACTCTGGTGGAGATTTCGGGCGAATTAGCTTCGCATTGTCTTGCGCACTGGGCAGTGTTTACGATTTCCGTAGCAAGTGCAGACGACAATCGCGTCGCGTGTATTGTGTAGGACCCTGCTGGTCACACGGGCGATTGTTCGTTCGCATGCCTAATTTGTGATGTTCTCAAAGTTGTCAGTTAATATTAGTAATAACGTCTGTGAGTATTGTGGCAGAAAGAGACAAAATCTCAATAAAACTAACTGGAGACGGCATGTCTCTAGCTGCGAGTCTAAAAGTAGGCCTTCTTCATCTCAGACAAACACGCTGAATAACTTTTTTAAAAAACGTCGTTTAGATAAAGTAGAAGAAGAACGTGATGGTAAGTCAATACACCTACTCAATACTAGCATTATCATATTATTAATATAGGCAATAGGCATTGATATTTGATACTAGAGACCAGGTTTTGTGTAGGTTATATCTAATACGTGCATTGAATTGAGGATCTTGAATTTAATATGTATCGGGTATCCTGTCCAAAAGCTCTTAAATTGAGTTAGACTTAGATTAGCAGAGCAGCACATACTCGAAAACACTGTTTTCTAACATTCAACAAGTTGTTGAAGAAGACAGCACAATTACGAGTAAAAAGATGACTGCCTGAGGAGTGAGTAGTGAAGAGAAAATGTACGTTCGTGTGTGTATGTTCACTACATATTAATAGAATTCGTCTAAGATCGTCTAAAAGCATTATTATTACATTAGCACCCGGTGCGGGTTCGCAATGGAAGGTCGACACATGGTTTTAGATGAGAGCGACTACACAGAGCCGGGCGGTTCGCTTGCGGGAAATTTTCCCGCAGCATGTCGAGCTCGATGAGGAGCGCCCGTCCCCGCAGACCAAGGTCAACACATTCAGTTGAATGAGAGCGACTACACAGTGCGGTTGCGGGTCTGCGATATGATATTGCTCAAGGCCGATGTTGTTTTCACACTGGCATCCCCGATTCTCACGCGGAGCAACCGCCCTGTGTAGCCCCAGCCTTAGATGTAGGCTAGAATTACTCGCAAATGTTTCAACTTGATGGTCGAGCGGCCAGGCGGCCCGGAGACGCTTATTTCGATGAGGTACCCCTACCGGCGGTAGAACAAGATGATATTATACTTTTTAGAAAGATTACTTCAAAATACATACGATAAGCCGTATCCGAGAAAAATCCATCTTGTTCTACATGCCGTTTTGGCGCTTTGAGTGCGCCGCGACGCTTCCGCACGGCGCTTCACTCTTTTGATCATTATTTCCAAACCAAACAAGATACATTAATAAACTTAGTACTATTGTTTAGAAGAAGAATATCCCTTTCCAGTGAATACCCACATTAAACCATTACAAATATTTTAGGGTATTTAAATTGGCCTACAATGCAAAAATGTGACTTTTTATCAATTTTACTTGGATATTCAATGCCAATTTACGAGAACATTTGAAAACATATTGTTGGTTTATCAGTCTTAAAAACATGCTGTCACATGTGTTATAATACTACAATACACAGATAGTTATACGAATTCGGTGAGATTGTGCATGACATGCGTTTGTTCGGCCGCGCGTCTTATTTAGTTCCGCTGTCACGCCAAGCACATTGTGAGTTGTAAGCGCCAAACCGCTCATATAGCCATGTAGGTATCAACGAAAGTCTTTGTGATTTAGCAGTGTAAGTTCTTTAAATGCTATTATGTCATATGTTATCTCAATTGAACATTTGGTTCAGTTTTTGTCAATCGACAGCAAATGCAGGAACAAAGCTGCATTGCAGTCTTTCATCACAAATATAATAATTTTTTTTAAACAGTGCTGCTTCATTGATGTAATTTTTAAACTGAATAGTGTGGCCAACACTCAAAATAAATTTGGAATTTAAAGACCATCTCGTTGGAAACATGCTACTGTAGCAGGACACAACGTTTATGAATTGTTTGTTCCGTGCTTTGAGATATATTGCGTGTTTGTTATGTAAATCACGATAATATTATATTTATAGCTATGACTGGAAAACAGTATTCTCATGATTCAATCCCATATTATTGTTATAACATGATCGATCATTAATTGCATGGAGTATTTAATATCATTTTCTTAATGCAATGCCAAAATGGGTAAACCGTGTTTCAAGATTTATGTATATACGAATTGTATCTATGGATGACGAACCAAAAACAAAGTACTAAACTCAAGAAAGTAATCGATCAGACGCTGTCTATTCTGTGATGGCAAATTGTTAGACACTGGGTCTGTTATCGACCTGTACCAAAAATACGTATTATACTCGTATCTGTTACCGTATAAAGATATATATATATATATATATATATATATATCTAAAAAACTGAATGTGAAATTCCACTCTTCTTGCCGTTGGGCTGTTGATCAATTATCTTGTGCTATTGAAAAAAATACACCCATTATTATAAAGAGGTACCGGAAGGCGAGGTCGATTGCGTCGGGACCTACAGGGGTGGCTTGGTCGCTTTGGTTTACTGTCCCCCACTGAAAATCAGTTATAACTGAGTGGGTAGGCTCTAAATACAATTTATTTATTATTATAATTATTTAAGTAAGAACTGTTGGGTAAACCCGATTTATTCTACAATAGCTGATGAGTGTCGGTGAAACTTTATAAAAGGTGTCTAAGCTCGAAGAGACTGACAAGAAAACAATTATGACGAAGAACGAAACGTGGACATCAAACCTTCCAAGAGAATGGTCTTGCACCAATCTGCTGCTATATTCATTAGTGTGAGGCTTAATGAAGAGTAAAAGAGATTCAGATTCTTTCTTATATACGTTAATGATGCTATGATTCTTTCGATGGACTTTGTGTTTGTGCCTACTTTAATCCCAAGATATCCTCTCATCTCTAGCATTGTGTCATAACCTCATAGCACAATCCAAATATGTAAGTACACCTCTTGCTTTAGGAGTGTTCGTGCATCATCAGTTTGGGAGCAAAACTTTTTTACACATTTTGCATTCTCCACTGGATGTACGTAGTTGTTTTTACGACAATATTCCCAGGTTTGAGACGTATGTTGCTAACTGCCAGTTAGTACTTGAAGATGACTTGTTCGTACCTCATGGATTTAATTTCTATTCAATTAAGAAGAAACCATTGACGGTAAAAACCAAACTCATGACACAGTCGTCGTGCTATGTTAAAGAACTGTGGTGAATTAAAATTCCAAATTAGTAGTAACAAACTTCTGACATCAGAAGAATCAAATAGTATCAGATAAAATACATTATACTTCAATATGATAAACCCCACGCCGAACCACGAGAAATTACAGACAAAACTTTGATGAGGAGACCTATCTTTAATCACAAATCAAGTGCCTAGTTTGAAAAATGTATCGCTTAATCACCGATTATATAGTGATATTTCAAGATTCCATCATCATGGGAGGCTTTTAACACTTCAACATCATCATCAGTCTTCCTGACGTTTTCTTCATATACACTGCACTTCTCAACCTCGGTAACGTTGATGAGAAGATCGACCAAACTCATATTATGGCCACTGCAGATCTTGCCATAAATAGCAATGAACTGAAAATCTTATGGAGTAAACCGGAGTAAACCAGCTGATCTCTCCTGTAAAATAAGAATGCGTTTAGGTGGCATGCATAATACATAGGCGTTTTTGGCCAGTATAAAATCAATGTTTGGTGATGGAGGACTTACCAACTAATAACTCTACTGGGAATATATGCTGATGTGACTGCCATCTCTTCTGCAAGGTTAACAACTAATCGTGGTGTACGAGTTATTAAAACGTAATGGAAGCTCTTATGCATTTGTTTATGAAAGCAACTCAAACCTGGTCAGAGTCCAACGACATGCCTTGGTTATATATTACCACCAAATAACAAAACATAATTGCAATCAACATGCAAGTCTATGGATGGGCATGTTTGTGTGCACTGTCAAAATAAACTTGAACATGATTTGTTTAAGATGTTACTGTGTATTGTCATTTTCGAAAGCTGGAAGTGAATTTTCTCACACATTAAAATTTTGCTCTAACTAAAACTACGGATAAATAAATATGAAGCCCTAATGAACCCCTACTGATGATAATGCATTTCAACTGCATGCTAAGAGGGCCAAATTTCAATGTTTGGTATGGTGTTAGAATGGTGTTAGAGCCATGTTGCAAATCCGTTATTGCTTTCATTCGACTACGGTTGGAGAACATACAACGTCTTATAATATTGTATTTACGTCAACAAATCACACATCTTTATAGTAGTGACAAGCAGTGTGAAACATACAAGTGCCAATGCAAACGAGCTTTGTATCACTGCTTGTGGGTTAGTTAGTTATTGGGGTTTTAGGGCACAAAACACGCTTGTGGGTGTGATTGAAATTGGAGAAATGTAAATAAAACTGAATGTATACAAAGCATGCAAATTATAATACTGTAAAGATTGAAAAACGCAAACTATAACGTAATGTTGTATATTTATGTAAGTAATAGCTGGAACACAATTATTTACAGAAAATCCAAGGTAGAACACGAGAGACGAGATTCAAAGATATATATTACACTCTTTAGAATCCATCCATAACTAAAAATGGTTAAAATATTCTATAAAATAATCCTATGCGTAAAAATAATTTAGCACAGAGACGTCTGCAACTCGAGAATGGCGAGCAAAACTTACTTATTAATAACAACAATAAGGTAAAGCCTATACAGTATTAATAAAAATACCCTTCATATTTTAATTTAATACTTCATTCATTTTATGGGAACATAACAAATGTTTTTGGTATCTTTATATTACATTCCAGTAAAAGCCACACAAGAATGTCATACACACTTTAACATGCCTATACGTGCTACACCCTTAATTATAATTTGACGTGACGTGAGTCAAATTTTTTTAGAAATTGATTTAAATTCTTACATATTAAATTGATTTAAAAGTTGTATTGCCAATTTTTTCTCTTATATGTGTTCTGTTCGGCGCCCGGAACTCACAGTGAACACTGCGCGACAGCGGAAGTAAATAAGACGCGCGGCCGAACAAACGCATGTCATGCACAATCTCAGTGACATTGTGTAACTATCTGTGCATTGAAGTATTATAACACATGTGACAGCATGTTTTTAAGACTGATCAACCAACTACACGTTTACAACACTTCTCGCTAAGTGACATTGAACATCCAAGTAAAATTGATAAAAAGCCACATTTTTGCGTTTTAGGCCAATTAAAATACCCTACACTATTTTTAATGGGTTAATGTGGGTACTCACTGAAAAGTGCTATTCTTCTTCTAAACAATGGTACTAAGTTTATTAATGTACCGTAGTTGATATGGAAATAATGATCAAAAGAGTGAAGCGCCGTGCGGAAGCGTCAGCGGAACTAAATAAGACGCGCGGCCGAACAAACGTATGTCATGCACAATCTCAGTGACTTTGGGTAACTATCTGTGCATTGTAGTATTATAACACATGTGACAGCATGTTTTTAAGACTGATAAACCAACAATATGTTTACAACTCTTCTCGTTAAGTGACATTGAATATCCAAGTAAAATTGATAAAAAGTCACATTTTGCGTTTTAGGCCAATTAAAATACCCTAAAATATTTTTAATGGGTAAATGTGGGTATTCACTGAAAAGTGCTATTCTTCTTCTAAACAATGGTACTAAGTTTATTAATGTACCGTAGTTGGTTTGGAAATAATGATCAAAAGAGTGAAGCGCCGTGCGGAAGCGTCGCGACGCACTCAAAGCGCCAAAACGGCATGTAGAACAAGATGGATTTTTCTCGGATACGGCTTATCGTACGTATTTTGAAGTAATCTTTCTAAAAAGTATAATATCATCTTGTTCTACCGCCGGTAGGGGTCCAACTTTCATAACTTGCCGATTGCCGCTGCACCATGATAATTTGTTCTCGATCTCTTGCCATTCTGTTGCCATCAGATCAGTTGCTCTCTTTGTCCTCAACAGCCGCCCGTAAGACGTAGGCAATCCTCGCATGGGAACCCCCGACCTGACAGGCGGCCGGCGGCATATACCACAGGCACCAACAATAACACCATTTCGTTTTGTCTGCACAGTCGCCAGTCGGCACGTACGAACTGTGTACTTGTGCTTGCAATGTTCATTGTTTACGTTCTGTTCGCGTTTTAAATTTGTATTAATGTATCTTAATATCCTTGACATCATTACTAAACGTATTAAACAAATTCAACGCCTACGTCGCCTAAGATGTTCATTATTCACAACACTGTAATTTCTGTAAGTTGATCCGGTGTATCTACGTCATCAGGGAACCAGACCGATTCAATTGGGGAAATAATTTGTGTCCATCGAATATACAAACAGTAAACACCTTGTAGTGTTTGTTGTCAAAGTTCGGATGTAAACGCGAAAACGCCTACTTAGCACACAATCTGATAATTAGAGATTTTAAAATATGAAACGACGTGCATCGTTTTTAATTAAATTAACTATATATTTCACTTCACTTCTGTACATTTCGAGCTTGTTAATGTTGTGTTCCTTGTTCTAATCTAAAACAGTTTGACATAGTATTTTTCCATGCTTAGGCCTACTAGGCCCGCCTACTTGTTGCATTGCTTACTAGTGAAGTAGGACGCAATAGGCGCAGGACTCTGGTCATTTTATGTGACGCAGTTATTCTAGACTGTTCTATATTCTTGAATTTGATGGGGTTATTTGATCTTCAACGATATTAAGTAGACATATACGTTCTTGTCGTTATAGATGAAGATGAAGCAGGAGATGTCACGTCTACCACTATTCCAAATCAGATGCATTCCAATCTTACTCCTCTGAATCAGCCACCTCAGAATCTTTATCTGCCACCTGAGAATAATATTAATCAATCGCCTAAAAGTCTTAATCCTGTACCTGAAAATCTTAATCTTCCACCTGAGAATAATATTAATCAACCGCCTAAGAGTCTTAATCCTCTACCTGAGAATCTTAATCTGCCACCTGAGAGTGATGTTAATCAATCGCCTAAGACTAAGAGTCTTAATCCTCTACCTGAAAATCTGAATCTACCACCTGAGAATCAGACTCTGAAGTCCCTGTCGTGTGTTACTCGTCAGCTTCCTGTTGACATAAACGATCCGGCTGTTCACGCCGGCCGCACATTATCAAATGAAGTTCGTCATAAATTAACCGAGACTGGGCCAATTCAGCCAAAGACAGGTGAATTGCCAGGCAGTATCTTTCCCTACAGAAAAATAGGTGATCGCGAAAGAAGTTTTAGTGAACAGTATTACTTTAAAAAAATGCCAGACGGGTCACTGGTAAATAGAGACTGGCTTGCATACTCAATTTCTACGGATAGAGTGTATTGCATGTCATGTATACTTCACGGCTCACCTGCAGCACAACGGCTACGTCTGGCCCAAAAAGGAATCCAGGATTGGAAACACCTGCAACAAAGATTAACTGACCACGAGGCTAACGATGACCACATTCATTCCCAAATAAGTAAAGGAATGTACATGGCAACGTATCGCATTGATAAGGAGATCATTGGTACGCATAATTCTCAAGTGGCTGAGAACAGGGAGAATGTTCGCATAATCATGCAGTCAATTTTATACCTAGCAAGACACAATGACGCGTTCAGAGGCCACGACGAGAAAAAAGATTCACTCAATAGGGGAAGATTTTTAGATTTGCTCTCTCTCTTAGCTATGAATCATCCGTATTTGCTGTCCCACATTAAAAAAATTGAAGCAAACAAAAAAAAAATAGAATAACTTTCATGTCGAAACAAGCCAGAATAACATGATCGATGTGTTGGCCAATGAAGTTCGAAAAACCATTTTGAGAGAAATAAAAAGCAAAATGTTTGCAGTAATTGTTGATACAACAACTGACTTGGCAAAACTGGACCAATTCTCTCTAATAGTGAGATACTGTGACACAACTGGACATCCTCAGGAACGCCTTATTGCTTTAGAAGTAGCAAGGACGCAACTGGTGCTGGTATGTTTACCTTTTAGACGAGCTTTTCAAACGGCATGACCTCGATTGGCAATCCGATTATGTGCCCAGGCCTACGACGGCGCTGCTAGTATGCAGGGGGAATATAAAGGTCTACGTACTCTAGTTCAAAATGTTAATCCACGTGCCCTGTACATATGGTGTTTTTGCACACATTTTAAATTTGGTAATTGTAGACTCTGTTGACAAAAATGAGGAGGCTAGAAATTTCTTTGGTTGTTCTACAGAGTCTCGTTTCGTACATGGGTGCTAGAAAACGTACAGCAGAGTATGTGGCCCAACAGAGAAAGGTAAACCCTAATCAAAGGGTACGTCGACTGAAACATCTCTCGAACACTCGATGGACATCGCATGATCGTGCAATTGATGCTGTACACCTTCACCTACGAAGCTCTTTTAAATACTCTTGATATATTATCTAAAGACAAAGACAGAGAGACTTCTAGTTCAGCGGAGTCATTCACGACTACTCTAACAAAGTTCAAGTTTGTCTTAATGATGTTCTTTATGAAAAGTATTTTTGAAAAAACTACTCATCTATCTTGCTATCTACAACGAAGGGGTTGGACTTCCTGGAGGCCATGGTTCTAGTTGCATCGACAACAAAGGCCCTCGAAGAGATGCGCAATGAATCACAGTTTGAATCTTTGTACAACCAAGTAACGGATTTTGCAGATGAGCATGGGTTTCAGGAAGGTGAGCTCACGTTATCCGAAACAAGAGTCAGACGTAAAAAGAAAATGCCTGGTGAGTTAGCTTCTGACGAGAGCCCAGTGGACAGCAAAACTCGATACCGAACGCAAGTTTACTACCAAGTGTTGGACACTTGCTTAGAGGCTATTCGTAGCAGATTTCAACAATCAGAGGTCATACTAAGAGACTTGGCATTTTTAAGTCCTGAAAGGTTGATGAAAGTACGAAGTGCAGACGACGTTCCTCAAGATTTGTTTCGAAAGATTGCACAATGGCTCCCGTCCATTGACAGTGCCAAATTAAATATTGAATATCTAATGTTTGCAAAAAATTTTAAAGAACTCCATGCTGCATTTAATCCAAATCTTTTACATTCCTCTCTTCCCACTCTACAAAGACTTACTGAAAATGAAGAAGACACATTCAAAGACACATTCAATCAAGCTAGCTTTGCATACCTCTCCAGTTTAAAACTTGACCATGATGGTGAGAAACAAGAAGAAAACGAAGGAGAAGAAGAAGAAGAAGAAGAAGAAGACGACGACGGCGAAGAAGAAGAAAGAAAAAGAAAGATAGTTTCAACTGACGTGTTACAACTTTTAAAGAGTTTTAAACTTGAGACGGCATTTCCAAACCTATGTTTAGCGTATAAAGGTTTATGTACGATTCCGCCATCATCTGCATCCGCCGAAAGATCATTTTCCAAATTGAAAATGATCAAAACAAGATTAAGGTGCGTATAATATTTATTTCTGAATATAGCTGTGATAAAAAATAAACCAATCGTAGTCCATACTTTCATGCTTAACTCAATCTTTTTTTAGATCAACAATGACTGAGGGCAGACTAGAAAGTCTAATGATACTGTCGTGTGAAAGAGACGTGAAGATCGACATGGATACTGCAATTGACGAATTTGCCTTGAGGTCTACACTGCTCTCCAAAATGCTATTGTTTAAATAAACAATTAAACATACTTCGAACTCGTCTCTAGTATTATAATATATAATCTATTATTAAAATATACTATAATATTATTTTCATAGCAATATTATTATTTTAATCTATAACACTTGCACTTTGCAGCGTATTTTTTCAATACACAAGATTTTCAGGCTAAAGATAAAAGAAGTATCATTCAGACAAATATGACTTGTTGTTTTTTTATTTTCTACTGAAGGCTACCCTGTCCATACCTAATAAGTAAAAACATGTGTTGCTAGAAAATTGTAAGTCACAAAACAAGAAAATTGAGTAAAACATATCAGAAACGACCGAACAAGGCCACAATCCTTCTGGTACCGGGGTAAATGGGGATGGGGACTGGGCTGATCGCGAAAGGCAAGAAAAGAGGCTCCTTCACGCTTGTAAATATTTTTAGACTTTGAATTGGACATTGAATTAGAAGTGTTAGGCCCGATTGCCGAAGGGTTGACGCGCCCTTATATGCGAAATAATCTGAAAATAACAAGGTCACCCAAACGCGCAGCCGCTGACCAGTGATAAGCATGCTCGTCGTACCTTCAAACCTCTTAATAATTTTTCTGTAACCACTACTACCAGTGGTGGGTTTGGGTTTGAGGTGAGTGGTGGCCGGTGGGTATGCTAAGTTTGTCCCGGCGGGGGGTATCCAAGGGCCAAGGGCTCGCCTGAAAACGTGTTTTAGGCCACCTTATTTGTGGCACATAGCAAAAAATTTTTCGCCTTCGGCGAAATTGGCCTCCGGCGGCTGGGGCTTCGCCCCAGACCCCGGTGTGCCGCGCCATGAGGTGGGTGGGTGTCATACTACAACCTTGGCCCCGGACGTTTTCCAGGGGTTCAAGCCGCCCACTGATCTAGCTCAACCCTCTAAAACGCTATAATTTAGAATGTTCAAAGGTGTGTATTATAACATTAAAATGATATACAGTTGATTATATCAGATGACATGAAGTTTGTAAAACTCTCAAATAATTATTGTTATTTTTCTAATTCTAATTTATCTCATGAAACATTAACAAATTATATCGCATTGTAGATCTCGTCAGATGACATACTATTTACAAAACCATCAAAAGAATGTATTGAAAATATTCTTACTACAAGAATAAAAACAGTATACATTCTGTGTCGACTATGAATAAAACATGAACCTTGAGTTTAATTTCATCTTGTGCTAATTTTATCAATATCTCTTAATTTTTGCGATACCAAAACTCTTATCACGTATAATTCAAAATAAAATCATATTTTGACGTAGATCCTTAATATTTTAGTAAATATTTACACCGCCTAATCCTGCTTCTTGTGGAAATAGAACCGGAAGCTTGTGGTTTCGTCTTCCGCTCGTGGAATTTAATTAGTTAGGAACCCATCAAAATGTTTTAAATTATTTCAGCATCTATGTTAAGAGTGAATTAGATAAATGGTTATTTTTAAATTATGTATCACTTGTATTTTGAAAATATTATGAATTCTTAACCTTGAAGATTGCAAAGTGAGATAAGTTTGTTATGTAATAGTTTTTCATACGCATTTAAAACTAGAATTAAGAATTCTTGAATCAATGAACGTGCAATCCGATTTTGATGCTGTATTAAGCATTTGTTGCGATATAAAAAGAAACATTTACAAATTAAATAATTTGTGATAAAAAACGTATATTTATTTATAATAAGTTACAGTAAAAAGAACTATTTATTTATGTTCTAAGTGAAGGATGTGCTTCATTGTGTTGATGACTTACTTTTGTTTGGCACTTCTGTTTTAACACCAATAAGCTTTCATTACTCACGTACTCACACAAATGTAAAATATTCAAATCAATTTTTAAATTGATCCTCTCCTCCTCCCCCTCCCCCCCACCCCTAATGAAGTATTTCGTAACCAAGCATAAGTACAGGCCTTAGATTGCTTTTAGTCTTTAAACAAAAATTCACCTTGATTTCTCTTTAAAGTTTGGTGAATTATTCCACCACCTCATATACCTCTATATTTAATTAGATGCGTCAGACTAATTAAGATCGTTATCTGGTATCGTAAATGCAAAACAAAGTGACCTTAGCCACGGTCAGCTTGCGATAACATTACCATTGCCACATTCTGCTCTTACTCACAGTGGAATACTTAATGAGCACAGCTGACGGAGGAGCTGGCGCTTTAAATATTAGTAGTATTGTAATGGTTAATTTTTTTCTTTATTTCTGTATTATGTTTAGTTCAAGACACTGATAGCTTCAATTCTTACAAAAATAGCATTTTGTTCTGAATTTTTTAATAACAGTATTGCGCAGGACACAAACAAGAAAGGAGTTTACAATTTAAAAAAACAATTCACAAACTTATATTGTTCATTGGTTGTTCCATCTTCTAATTTTCGTAAAAATTGCTAATAATTAACTAACTTATCTGATACAAATTTCCTTTTAATTGTAATAAAACGTCATTAAACGTAAATAAAATTGAAAGAGTTGAATTTTTTTGGATTTTAGTCACATTTTCTAGAAACCAGTGTCCTTATATACACATGCTATTCGAGACGTTTGGTGATACAGGAAGATGAAGGACATCTGGGACTCACGGTTCCCCTGTCCCGTAGCCCCTTTGTCCCACATGCATCGTACTGTGTACCCAAGAGTATGAGTCAGGGGACGGCACACTACATATTTCATATTCAAACTTAGATTAGAATGTGTAACAGACTAATTTTACAAAATAGTTGTTGTATGTTAGGCGTGGGTTTAAGTCCCAAATGTATGTAATTGTTTTCCACAACATTCGACGCAGTGTATTTAATTGCATGGCTACCAAAATAAACAACAAACAGGAAAACATAATGTAAACATACTATGCAGCTACGAAAATACAAAATTTGTTTGCAATGTATTCAACAATTAAAATAAATATGAAATTGGTATTTAAATCATCAGGATTCAAATAAACTAACTTTTTTCAAAACTAATTTTTAGTTGTAAATTCACATTTGACAAAAAAACAATCCGGCCAAAAAGTATTTAAAAGTGTAAAAACCACTAAGCATACTTTATTTATTTATTATTATTTTAATTTATACACTACTATAATCGGGGTTGTGTGTATTGTGTTTTATTGAATAATATTTTCGTGTATTATTTAAATATTTTTCCTCATATGTTGTTTTCTTGTATAGCTTATGAAAATTAATTATTATTATTTTTTAAGTATCTGTATTCCAAATATAAATAAGTGTTAGGAAGGAGAGAAAAAAATCATTGTTCTGAAAGTTTTGAGAAAATTAAAAAAAGTTATTTCTTATCAAACGAGCCAAAATTGTGCCTTGTTCGTGAAAAACTCTTTCCACGCCAGACTATTCACTTTCCCCCCCACGAGTGAACAGTCTACCGAATGCAAAGTGCTGTGACCTTAGCCGCCCCGGTGTGATTAGCATTGGTGATGCGGTGCTGTGAGTCTAGGATGTGGCCACACTGATGATGGTCACACCGCGGTAAGGTGGCTACACTTCCGGTACCAACACACTAATATCACATTAACTGTAGCAGGTTCACCGTCACTACGACACAGGATGTCATCAAGCAGACGATTAGGAAGCGATTTAATCGACAAATTTCGAAATAAAAAAATTATCGATGTTTAATTGATGTTGCAAACGATTGTCATCGAGTTTGAGATTAGTTATCAATATTTATCATCAATTTTATTTATCGGGAAACACTCTCGTAGATGTATTTGTTTATTTTTTTTTTTAAATTTTAAATTATTACTTTCTGAATTGGATTAAAAATGAATTATCAATATAATCGCAAACTATTGTAAACGATTGCCATGAAGTTAGCGATTTATAATCGATATAATCGCAAACTTTCGATATTATCTTTAATCTATGTTGTAAACTTTTCGCATAGAGTTTTTGAGATTAGTTATTATCGATATACTCGTAAACCTGCGAAATAGAAAAAAAAACAATTTAATCGATATTTTAAACGATTGCACTGTTTAGTGATCATGCCATAGACTTAAATATCATGCAATTAGTCATTCGTGTTCCTCATTGATTTATGATCGCACATAGCTAAGGAAATATTAATCGATTAGTAAATCAATATATAGGTGCGGGTGATCAAAGACAAATTATTATTGGATTGGAATCCGAAAAAAATATTAATAAATATTAATTAATATTGTTATTATGGTTGTCTTTGTAATGTTGTTCGATGCAATTCTATATGAATTATGTATGCGATTGATCAATAGACTGTGCGTAGGTAGCAATAAGTAACCCTTTATCATTATGAATTAATCTACAGTATAATTATTCAGAAATTCATGTCACCATTATGATATTAATGATTGATGATTATAATAAACTATATAAAACAGAATAGATGTATCATCTTTGATTGATGCACAATTTTACTACGTAACCCAGCAATGATTGCAATGGTAGGTATTGCATTGTATTGTATTGTATTGTAATTTTGAACTGATGTTTATTTATTATTATACTTGACATCTCAATTACTGATATATAATGATACTACAAAAATGTCATGTGTCGGAGAGGGTAGACTCTAAATACGATTTTTGTATTTATCGAGTAGGAAAAATAAGAACTATTCTAATTTATAATAGAGATTCGATCTTTGGATTAAATGGCTTTGATTTCACTGCGTTATATTTAAAATATTTCAAACATATTATCTCAATTGACCTTGATTTATGACAACGAGTGTTACCTTTTATAATTAATACTCACTGACTAGAGAAGAAGGCACGATTTTGACAGAACGGTGCCAAAACCCATCATTAAAGTTGACAACCCCTCAAACAAACTGTCATAATAAATAAATAATTAGCATAATCGTGATAGTTCGCTACTCTTACATGTTGTCAGTTGCAGATAAAGCGGTTTTTATGTGTGCTCCAAGAACACGTGGATGTGACACATGCTTTGTATGTAAATACGACTCACATGGAGAGATAGCTTTGTTGTTGATGCTGCTTACGATTGTTCAATTCGTGATAGATACATTTGCATGAATTAATCATTTTACTTACTCACTCAATCGCAATACAGTACTTACAATCAGATACGTGTAACCACACGTTTATTAGGTAGACAATAAGAACAGGTTGTTATGTGCGCAATTTAACTACAAAATTAAAAGCCAAAAAGCAAACTCTCTTTTGATAGCGAGGATTATAAATTTGAGTTGGTATAGAAATTATAATAGAGCTTTTCGATGTTAAGGTGAGAAACTTTGATAATGTCGTAAAATTTGAATGAGAGTTAAAATGCATTCGTTGTACGGTATGAGATACATTATACTTAAATTTAATGGACAAGAAAATGAGAAAGTATGTCTAGAACGCAAATAGGTTGATCAATGTATGGATACATTTAATGGCGAGAACGGGTTCAAGAGTGTAATTGAAGGTAAATTACTGGTTTTGCTCGTTCAACTTTAAATTAAAGTTCAAATAAATTAAAATTTAGTGACCAGATGGTGGACTAAATTCGAATTTAAGATTTTATGTTTGCAACTATTTATAGTAGAGGAAAAGTAAGCTTGAAATACGTATAACCGATGATACAGGATATGGAATATAGGGTGTACTACTAATGGATATGTAACTAGAAAATACTAAGGGGATTTTTTTATTTTAATGAATTTTACCTGCCCATAGGGCAGGAAGGCTAATGCAGGGAAGTGTGGCCCTCTGTAGCCTGACACAGTGATTACAGAGTTACAAGTTCAGATTAACATTACAACAAAGACAACAAGAGAACATGATATTTATAGATTTAGTCGACGAGAAAGGCAAAAGGCAAAATAAAGAATAGCTAGTGCTTTAACTAATTCAATAATAATAGGAATATGTTGGCGAACGTGTATAGATCTTTCAAAAGAAAACTTCAAAGCCGTTTTCAAATTATAATGTTTAAATTATTTTGTCGTAGCGTCTTGAAATTATTGCCGATTATGTCTAACAGAAGGTTTAGTTCTGTCAATCTTCTGAAACTGAACACCCACCCACTCAGACTTACAAGTCTAGCTTCTTAACCTGCACCCACCCTCGGTAACCCGACACACATAACGACCTTATTACCGAACTAGAAGCAGCTACGTATATATCGGAAATATAATATTATAGAGAGGGAGAGGGGAGGGGAGGATCATTCGTAATCCTCCCTCTCGGATTTCCTCTTCGAATACACTTTACTCTCACAAAATAGGTAAAGAACTCGGTAAAAAAGAATCCCTACACATTTCTTTTAACAAGAAAATATAATCTCTACAAAACAAGAGAAATCAATTTCAAAATTTGCTAGAGTACAGCAAATCATGATTATTATTAATATACCATTTTACATTACACATAATATATAAAGTACTGTTTCATTATTGTATGTTATAGAGTGAAAAAAACGAATTTATAGTTCTATTCTATCTATTATAATTTGAGCATATCGGTACCAATTTTGAAAACTCTTTAGATACCTTAATTTAGAACGCATATTTTTATTGTGTATAGTAGGGTACAAAATCAATAAATATCTCACGTATTTATGCGACTCCACCATAATTCTTAAAAGAGTGCGCCTATAATAGATTGTAACTATCTCTACTCGCGCGTCATACGCCTTCCTTTCTTGTTACGTCTGTGTATTTATATAGATTGATAAGTGGAAGGACGTAGGGGCTTCACACTTCACAGCTCAATATTATGATTTGCTTTTGGAAGATAAGAGTATCATGTGTGCGTCTTACGTCTTCGGAAGAACCCAGCGGTATTCCCATAATATCCAGAGTACTGCTTCTTAAATAGCTCTTACGTAGTCTAGTAACCGGTTGTATTTTTAGCATTGGGTGTACTTGTTTTTTTCTATCTTGTCGGAGATTCTTTAGGTAATTCCACTTCGCCATTTGTAAAGGAGGCTTCGCTTCAATTTAGTTTTTTCATCTATGATTATTATGATAATTTCAGTAACAGGTTGTGATGTTGCGAATATGGCTCGGTATTTCTGAACGTGTTTTGGTCCAGTAGAGAGATGCTGTATGTGAGAGGGAATCCCCAGCCTGGGGCGCCCAGAGAGAGCGCTAGAGTAGTGGGTGTTGCCCTGTCTTATACTAAACTACGTCAATCCGAACTATTTAAAGTGTGGGTTTGTCAGATAAGATTGTGAGAGGTGATGTTCATTGTGAAATGTTAGGTATTTCGATGTGTTTTCTACATTGCATGCTAGTGTTGAACTATCTATGCCTAACCAAAGTCCAAGCCAGTATTTAACCTGTAGTGTGCATCTATTGGCAACTGGGACATTTATTCTTTATTGAATTATTGAGTATTATTAGTTTTTCATTACATCCCAATCTTATACAATATAACTATAGCCAATGGGCACATCTATTTCATCTTTGAGTTATTTTAAACTTCCTTCTAAACTGATGGGAAAACTATAAACCAAGTGGATTATAGGGTAATTTAGAAGTATGTCATCTTTAAGATTCATAATTTAAATAATTGTTTTAAAATTATAATACATATATGGCAGTCTAATAACTTAGCGTTATCGTGTTATTGATTTAGTACGTATATTAGTGAATACTCAATTTATTATATTAGCTTCATCTAGTTCAATAAAGTTTATTTAGCTAATATTAATTGATAAGATAAATTAAGCTTAAAACGTGAGAAATGTTGCTCACTAATAATATTCGTTTAAAACAATAGTAAACCGAGTGTTAATTTACCATACTTGGTTAACTACTGCATAAGTGTGGTTCAAAACAGAATGCATATTATCATTATTTTTAGTTTCAATGTTTAAGAGAGAACTCAGTACGGTAATGTCAAATTTTATCTTAACTGTGCTTTTTAATTATCCCATTTGTAAAAGACAAGAAAAAGGATAAACAAAATATATTAATACATTTTTTTTAATGCTACGTTATAGGTTTTCCAGAATTTCGACGCAAAGTAATTTTTACTCAATCTACGAGAATCCACCTAAACTCCTTGTTAACGATTGATCTTTAGTAACCTCTTTGGTCTTCAAGCCTCGCCGAAGTTTCTGTCTCAGCCGACCGAGCAAAGAAACCAACCAGGGATGCACAGGCGCGATGTTTCAAAACAATTATTACAAAGAGAATTCAGATAATATGACCTTGGTTGGCTCTTCAAGCTAATGACCGCCGAGGTTTTTAATGCCAAATTATTATACATTCCTGCTTGACTAAGCCCGGACAGAGTTATGACATCTGTCCGAACTGAACCTTGAAACGTATCCCCTACTCTGTGTTCTATGCTACTGGTAACTAACAAGCAACGCCATTATTGAATTAAATTACCCATGAGGCTCAAAACATCAACAGTTTCATGGTGTTGAATTATGTAAATACTTCCAAAACAAAATTATAAAAAATGAAACTATATAACAGGTAGTAACGTTATAAATACAAATCATTGGACTTT
Organism: Sweltsa coloradensis; assembly: GCA_024449915.1. Taxonomy (NCBI): domain Eukaryota; kingdom Metazoa; phylum Arthropoda; class Insecta; order Plecoptera; family Chloroperlidae; genus Sweltsa; species Sweltsa coloradensis. Next base: position 856,377 of record JAMZAV010000120.1, read on the forward strand.
TCACTGTTATTTAACAAAATATTTATTTAAATGTGATATTTATACTTCTTTATAGAAGTCTTTATCAAACAAAACTAACAATTCTTAATTAATTAATTATTCCTAACTAACAAGACTTCTGTAAAGAAGTCGAAATATCACATTTAAATAAATATTTTGTTAAATAACAGTGAAAAGTCAAATGATTTGTGTATTTATAACCCAAAAATGTGTCAGCTCCGAAAAAAATGGATGTTTTTTTATATAAACATTTTTTTATTTTTGGAAGTAACAATTTTTAAACACATTCAGTAATTGCCCTATCATGAACAAAAATGATTATTTAAAACATTATTTGCTTGTGTGTTTTTTTTTTCTTTTCTTTTGGCTATGACCATTGAGTATAGAACTCTATACTCAAAGCTATGTCTAATTTAAAAACCTCAGGACGACTCAGCAAGTAAGAAGAGGGCTTTAAAAAAAACTTTCATTCCACCCACGTGCAATTAATTTGGACAATCGTTTGACTAGATTAAAGTATACGTAAAAACCTTCAATTGACGAACAAAACACTCCAGAGTCGAAACGCACGTTTGTGTAAAGTAGGTCAAACTCCTAGGGCTACGTCCATACAGTACACTGGTGGTCAGACACGCACACGTTGCACAAACAGTAAATTAATTCTATATTCATTGTTTTACGGGTTTAATTAATGTTTTCCTAGTTTTGGCAATCTAGAGCGAGTGTAAACAATTACATCTCCAATAAGCACGAAAATCACCGACAGTGTTGGCTCCAGCGTTAAGATTCGGGAGGTCCCGGGTTCAAATCCCGTCGAGACCAGCAATCCTGCCTGAAGGTTTTTTCCGAGGTTTTCCTCAGAAGTTAATGCGAACGCAAGGGATTGAGTCCTCTTAAACAGCCCTCGGACATCCCTTCACAAGTATCTTATCCGCAACACCTAGTTGGATACCTGAAGAGGGGCTTGAATTGCACCCTGGGCAGGCTTCCCATTAAAATTATTATTAATAAGCACGAAAATCCTTACTTCAGAAAGAAAAAAATTATGTTTTGTAGCATTTTTAAATATCGCGATCTTGTTATAAGCATTCATATCGCAAAACGCTCATTTTACCCTTCTCGATATTATCATCTTCCTGTTTTATACGTAACAATTAAATCATCGTTATTGTGAGTGAGCTCATAATTATTTTCAAGGAAACTCTTCCTTTCCTCCTATTATATAATCTTTAAATGCGTGCCAGGTTATGTGGAAGAATCATTATAATTGATCTGTAATGTAAAGACATTAATGAAAAAATAATATCGGAAATCGATGCCCTTATTGTATTAAAAAATGGATATTCGGATATGCATTTTTCGTATTTGTAATTAAAATCTTGGGTGCTACATGAATAGCTCATTCATTTTTACAGTCAGCTCGACTGTAAAAACTTGTATCGTGAGTACAAACAAATCAAACTATTGCTCGGAAAGCACATTCATAATATAATAATATAATAATTTATAGTATTTAATATAATCCAGAAATTTAAAACTCATCAAGTGAGCAGTTTCCGGCTCCGTGGTATAGTAGTGAGACGTTCGCCCGGCAAGCTGGAGACCCGGGTTCGATCCCCGGGCAAGTTTGATTTCTTTCTTTCTAAATACTAAGTAGTATTTAATATTATAATCTCCACCTACGGGAGTGTTCACTGACTAATTTAGCCAAGAAATATAAAATTATGAATGGTACAATATTTTGGCACTACCAAAGCAAGTGTCATATCTATAAGTATTACAAAATATCTTTAAACGGGGTACTTGTACAAGTTCAGCTAGAGATAAACCCTACAGTCACATGGAAATACGCTCGATCTAAAATGGAGTAGATTTATAAAAAAAGTTATTCTCCGGCGTATAGTTAAAAGAGGTGGTTTATGGGGTCGGAATGAACAAGTGATAACTTGACCTCGTAAGTCAAGACAATAGTGCTAGAGTCAACGTCATCGCAAGAGTGTCAGACTGTCAGCTGTTACTTTTACAAGTGGTGAATCTGTATAATTGTACACATTTATAATTCCTATATTATTTCCCATGCGAAATAGCTAGTTCTATTAAAAATACATTCTCATTTACCTTTTTCTTTTATTGCTTGTTTTTTTTTAAATGTCTATTTGATACATTTTAATCTTTTGAATTCAATATTGATTCATTTCATTTCATACATTTTAAATAGTTTCATAGATTTTTCCTTATTAAATGTACGTTCTTGCAATGTTATGCCGTTAATTAATGTTTATTAATTAATGTTTATTCATCTGTGTGCATTTGTGTACTCTTAGTTTTATCTTATTGTCTTCCTTTGTAAATAATTTTTTATAACTGAATCGGTTAGACGTTAAATAATTCATTTTAATTTTAAAAACCAAAATATGGAACGAAACTCAATCCTATGTATCCAAATAAACACATGTTATGAAATAGTTTAAATTCAAAGTTAATTCACGACCGGTTAGGAACTATTTAACTAACGCAGTGAGCCAGTTTAGAGAAGTTGTAACTGTCAGATTTCCGCCTCGCTCCAACACGCACTTGTTCTTAACACGTATGAGCCATTACATGAATATAACACAGTAGACGACTTGTGTTGGGAACACAAATTAGGTCCATAACTTAAAATAAATGTTCGTGCTAATTTCGAGAGAAGTTTGTGTTGTCCCCATCCTCAAGCCTAGTTACTCATCGTCAGACAAACTAGATGGTGTCTTTTACTTGTTCTAAGTGTGGAGTGTTTCAGGCTGTTTTAGTACAGTCGATGTATAAATGAAACTAATGTTAGCAAGACAATCATTGTATACTTTATAAATTATACATTTTTCAAAACATGAGCAAGATAATTTGAAGAAAAAACTGGAAAAGCTTGGAAATGCTGTTCGTTTCAAAAATAAAGTGACCTTGGTTAAGTTTTAAAAATGTATAGTTTATATAAGTATATCCAGGTTAATAAGTTGTGCAATTTTCTACGTGTTTCGGAACCTACCAAGGTCATAAGGGCCTAACTACAATGTTATCAAATCCTATACATAATATTATAATTTTTAATGATTTCAATCGCGACGAAAACCTATAGAATATACTTTTTAATTATATAATTTAGATTTACTAACATAAATGAAACAATGCCAACTTAACATACTTATTTCTATTGTACTTTGTCCAAGGTTCCTGCTATAGATTATGTTTTCGAAGCAGAACGAATTAATGGTTTTAATAAGATTTGAATCTTACTTTACAAAAGATCGTGGGTTCAATTCTCGATTTATAAATTTAATTTTATAAAATCTATTCTGAAACTTACTTATTCCGCATAACTGTAACAAGATTTATAATATATTATATATATTGGAATTTATTTATATTATGGTCACTAGACGATTTATTGTCATCTTTGGCACTCGCGTCAACTCTAATTTTGTGCAGCAGGGGGCCTATTTACTATCGACAGCTTGTCGATCAACAGAGATAGGGAAACACTCCCGTAGGTGAATTGATTTCTATAAAAGTGACAACTTAGAAAATATAACCACAAGGATAACATTTGCTTCGGTGGCACGCAAACATATTGCACTCCACCACCATTGGGTTTATAATGGACCTCGCTGCATCTTCATCTTTTTATTTTTAAAGTTGTCACTTTCGATCAACAATTTGTCGTTTGTGTTAGTAAATAGACCCCCGAAAAAAAAAAACATCCTTATGTCCCAATAAACACAAGAACATATTTTTTCAACAATTTCACTAAATGATTCAAATTTAAGATGGTTCACCTAAAATCTAAACTTCATCCCACTTCTGAATATAATTCTCCACCCCTACTTACCATAGCTTGAGTATCTGATTGCACCGGTGAGCCGGCGACGCTGGTGGCGACGCTTAGAACTAACGCCGTCCTCAAGAGTAGGAACAACATTGCTGACATCGTGCGCCTACAACTGACCATCTCCACTGACGTTAAACTCATGTTTGTTCAAGTCTCTCGCAAACTAACTCGACGCTCGTCCTTAACTAAGATAACAGAACGATATAATCTGTCGTAGATAGATATTTCACTGGCTTTACGTCAATGAAGAAGATAATAGACTTTGCAACATTATCAACACATGACGAGTATGAAGATTCACAATTTTTTTTTGTTAATAAATTAAAACACGGAAAACACTAAAAACACGCAGTTTTAAAAGTCCGTCGTGTTGAATGGTGGACGGCGATGCTCGCTCTCGCCTAGCAGGATCGACAGGCAACTGGCCGCTGACGGGTACCAAGGCGGTGTTTTATACACACGTACTATTAACACGGCGCGGAGAGGGGGGGGGGATACAGAGACGAGTCATTCCAATCTTGCGGCAAAGACGCGAGGATTATTGTTTTTGTTTGTTTACTGCACTATCTAGCGGTCGTATCGTTTACTTGGTCGTGTTTTGTGGTTTTTACGCAGATAAGATGTAAAATGGATATGAATTAAAATGTTACACACAATAAGGATTCTTTGTTTATTTCAAGTTATGCGAATTTTTGCACTTTATACATTATGATTAGAGTTTTAAAAATATTGCGTTTTAGGGGGAAATGCCAAATTGTTAAACATATTTATCAGTTTCATTGATCGGGAAACCCTCCCGTAAGAGTAATTAATTATACGGAAATCAATCCAGAAATTTTAAGCCCTGCTGAGATGGATTTAATTAAATTTCTGGACTGATTTCCATATAGAAAACATATATTTTGGATAACATTACGAAATTCTAATGACAGTAAAAATAAAGATTTCTTACAACAATTGAGATTTAGTTCTTAGTTTAGTATTCTACCCACTATGTGAAAAAAATTGATTTAAAATGTGCCTATTTGATATAATTTTATATTAAACGTTCAAAAAACTCTCAGTATTAACATTTTGTATTTTTTGTATGCTATAAAATTCTATATTTGTTCACAATTGACTGGGAGGGGCATTGTAGTAAAAGCACGCGGGTACTGGAGTTCTCAAAACTAGTAGCAGATTGACAAAGAAGAACACAAATATGAAAGTCCCCTATTGACATCTTTTGTTGCAGGTGGCGGAATAAACCTCCACGAAAGAGATTTCAACGCTGGAACAGAAAATATGTAATAACGGTAAGCTTCGCTCCCTATTTTGGGTACTCCCATACCCGTAATATAACATAAATCAAAAATTAAATCAATAGACATTTCATTTTTAATCTATATGTATTTCCTTGCAATTCAAAATTGACTTGGCATAATCGTTGAATTTGTAGTAAAGCGGTTGGACACAAAATAGAAGTTTCTTCGCGAAGAACGATAATATCTGTACTGAGAACACAACACCTTCCTCGATTTCAAAGTCACTGTTGAGTTTCAGTGTAATCGTATTAACATTCAAACGGCGTCGTTAGTATGTGGCCAAAATTCAGTGTACAGGAAAAGGCGACACCTTTCAAACCGACAAATATTGAGAAATATCGTGAAATCATCTCAATAAACCCAAAGTATTTCACAGTGATTAATGTTTGATGATGGTCTTTGTTGCAATAAATGTAATAAGATTATAAGAAACTAACCATGAGTGTGCACAGATGATGACGAATGATAAGCCTTATGAATATCAGTAATGTGTACGATGAAGACAACAAAAATCCATGCAACCACTCTCTATAAATATTTGATGGAATTTTCCGGGGGCCTTCAAAACCTTTGAACTTAGATATGTCAAGGTTTTTTAACAATAAAAAACATTTTTCAAAAAAATCGCTTATAATGTTTTTTTTTTGCGAATGTAAGAATGCGTGGAGATGGGATATACGCTCATCCATCACTGTGACTAGCGGCTTAGTGTAAAACAATATTTATTTATTATTATTCTTACGTCCAGCTGTTATCTTTTACATAAAATAAAACTTTAATTAGAAAGTTTATTTCTATAGCCTAAATTGGGTCTTCTCTCAATTTCCTTCTCTTAGAATTTGGATTTTATTTTATTTACTTTATTTACTTTATTTAGCTATATTGCTACTGTACAATTGTCACATAATAATTTACATTTTTGTCTTTTCACATAGACTCACAACATAATATTACATATTGTTCTCTATTTTTATTGATCCATTCTCGACATTTTAATTTTAAACTATGCACATAATTATCTTGACCCCTTTACATCTGCTGTCAATTTGTTGTATTCCCTAATCCCGGCATTAAAAACTGATCTTTGGTATTTTTTTGAATTGCATCCACTTACATGGAGCTCATTTTTTTAGCAGTTTGTCTGGTCTCTGTTCCATGAATTTCCTCCACACTTTTTAATTTTTCTTCTAGATAACTCGGCAAATGATTGTTTTCAATCTTTTATATAAAAGTTAGCAAATATAATTTAATATTTTCTTGAACTGTTAATCATCTTAAATCTTTCATAATATCAGAAATTGGCTTTATTTTCCTACATTGTAATATGCATCTCATAGCCTTGGCCGCCGTTGACTCTTCCACAATCACGCCACATACAAATGATTAATGATTCGTCATTGATTTAACCTCCCATACAGTGTATATTTTTCGTTTTCAAACTGGGCTATCGCGATGGGGTAATGGTCATGGGCAAGTGTGGTATCTTTATAGCACCCATACACGGAAAGTCCTGTTAGTCAGACGGCTGAGACCACGTGCATACGTGACGAATTCAACAGGGTGGTTCTATCCAATGAGAGTGAGAGAGAGAGGGGGATACTCAGTGCACGCACCACTTGACTGTTATTTCCTGATTACGAAGAAAACTGCGTCTGTTTTCTTGAGGCAACAGTCTGGAGTTGATTATGTTTGTTTGATGAAGCGCAGAACAGAATTTCCCACTGGTCATTCTGACTTCTGCTTACAACATTTTAAAATAAGTGTGTGCGTTAGTAAGTGGGGTTGTCTAATAAACCAGATTTCTCGTTTTTCCCTCCTTTTTTCTCTTTCTTTCTCCCTTAACAAAACTCTTTTTGTAGATATTGCTTGTTTTTATTTTGTATTTAAATTTGTTTCCACTTGACTTATTTCAGTTTAGTACATTAAGTCTGATTCATTTAATTTCACATCTGTACTATACAAACTAAACATTTATAAACAAAATATTGTCTAATTTGTACATTATTGTTGCAAAATTTGTTTAGTAGTACAACTTTATTTATTTTTTAAACAAAGCTGTGCCTTTACATTAAGGTTGCCTTAAGACACAGAATAACAAAAATTAAAATATATTTACATTTATACAAATTACATTTAACAATAAGTAAAATTAGTAGCAGATTATGAAAAAATTAAGTGAAAAATTAAGTGTGAAGTATAAATCTATTTTCTTTATTTTGTCTGACTTTGTGTTATCTTAGTTTCGATTTACTGTCCTCCTTTGTAAAACTGTTTCTATAATTGAATAGTATAGACGTTAAATACATATATAAATATGCAGTACTTAAAGGGGTAAAACCCCAAATTATTTTTTATCATGTGATCTTTAGCCACATATAACTTATTGACGTTTAAAAATTAATCTGACTTGATTTAATCACATTTTTAATTTTGATCAGAAATGGCGAAAATTGTTTTGGAAAAATTTCTAATGCTTTACATGCTTCTTTTTGGCACAAGATACTAGAGCTACAGTACAATTAATAGCCTTTTATTAACATCGTTTTGAAACTGTGCCCAAATATACCTCAAACACAAAATAGCACCCAAAACACACCATCTGTAACAGCATATTTTGACCGAACACTGCTCAAATTACAAACAATATAGTAAAATTTACAGAAAGGCTATCGAGTACGTCAATAATGCATATTTTTGGATCAAAATCTCCAAGGTCACGGGGCATAAATCGTCCCATGTTATTTCTTATGGAGATTTGCTGATGGGACCTAGCTAGAATACTGTCATCTTTGTAAAATTTTGGAGTCATGGTGCCAATATTTTTCTGTAGTTGTAAATCTTTACTAGTTACCTGAATGAATATATTTTGAGTTAGCGTTAAATACCTTAATTCAGTGTACGTACAGTTAAAATACAGTCACAATAATGTTCAATTATGTTTACAAAAAAGTAGACATTAATATATGGAGGAAAAAAATCGTTTAATTTTCGAAATCTACGCGGCTAGGAGACAAACGATAGCCTGATGTTAGTTTATCTCCCATTTTATTTTCATATGTTAAGGGTTTGAAATAATTATGATAATTATTTTACAATTTCATGAACCTCATAAAGTTTCAAATTTTAAATATAAAGATAACAGGATCAAAATCAAACAGTATTTGCCCCTAGAATTCCTCATTAAGGCCTGGTTTTCCCGAGTTCGTCCAACGGTCCTAAGTACAACCTCACCCTGCGATGACGTAGAACCAACACGAATTGGAGTTTGAGAAAGGGTTTCGTTCAACAGCTAGTTCGACAGATCAAACAAGGACAATTTCAAGACCAGCTTTTCCCAGTTTCTCTCCACCTTGAATGATCTGTCAAGTTTACTGCTTTCACTTCTTCCATACAACACCATTTGTTACAGAATTGCTCTTATTAATTACACATTTTTTACGGAACAGCGGCATTTGACAACGTTCCAGAACAATAATTATAAATATGTAGTAACCTGTAAACGAAACTTTGGGGCTTATTTTGTAACTTACTAGAATGTATTGTAAAAATTATGCTAGCGTTATAGTTTTATAACGAAACATCTATTTAAAATAAAAGAAATGAAACTCATCTCAGTTCGACTTGATTTTGCACCACTCTGTCAAAAGTCGAAAAATCAAATCGGATTGAGTAGTTTTTTACTCATTAAATTTATTTATTTTTAGTGTGTCTTGTAGGTCTCGTAGGCCAATGCAGAAGATCCAGGGTTCAATTCCCGCTGTAGGCAGAAGGTTGTAAACTTCTGAGTTGAACATAAGTCCATCAGTTCTTGGGCTAGGAATTTGTAATCGGTGACTTTGGAGCCGTCCTAGCAACGAGGAACATAATAAATTCAAAGTTGTTCTGAATCGGACTTGTTGATTCTGGCGTTGATCCGCGGGTGTTTGCACTGTCAATACCACTGATTGCTATATTTTCTATTTAAAAATATCGATATTTTGATGGTTATCACTCAATCGTCGATTGCGTCGGAGCCTACAGGGCTGGTTTGGTCGCTTTGGTTGAATGTCCCCCACTGAATACGAATGTATTTATTTCATTTAAAAAGTCGTTTCTTTTCAAAGTAACTGTGGATTTTTTTTATTACCCAGTACTGGTCTTTACTTAAATTGTGGATATTATTTATTTTTGTTTTAATACCACAAGTTAATGTAACCATTACTCTCCCCTAGCGGCTATGGTGGCAATGCTAATGGATAGGTTTCTAACGGGGGCACACTTTGACGAACCCAATGACCCCTCTAAAAATACTTTATAAAATCATTGTGTACAGCTGAAACATAATTTCATTACTGGCAGATTTACCAAAGATTACTCTCACTTTGAACATTCTCCTACCGAACACGCCACCAGCACACCAGTACAGCAAAGCCAGTATAGCTCAGCCCCCGTCTTTCCCATGCACGGATGACAAAAAGTTTAACTTTAAATCATCTCGATTAAGAACTTCGCAACGTAATACAAAGACCATGCTTTAAAATTTCATTAGAAGTTTATTTTACGATCAAAAATCATTTTTCGTAATTATTTAGATTCATTAAATTGATGTTGCTTAATTAGTTCCAAGTATAAGATAAAATAATTCGTTTTTAAGTCAAATTAAATTATTTCCTAACTTGTCGTTTGAATAATATGTTTCCCCTATGCGTACAGTCATACTTGGAACATAAATGTCTATCATAAAATAGTATCTACTGACTTCTATAACTCATGCTTGAAGTGCTTATCTACAGTGACGTGCTTACACTTGTTGCATTTAGTAACTCAAAGTAAATTATGTCCTTGCTTGTCGTGTGAAGATGTTTTCCCACCATGCATACAGTCATACTAGGAACATAAAAAATGTATATGATAAGGTTGTATCTACTGACGTCTATACCCCAAGCTACAAGAGGGTTATCAACATTGACGAAGCAGGAAATACTTACGGAATTACGTTTCCAAGATGAGTTTTTGATGGTTTTGTGTTTGAGTCACAATTATTGAATCATCCTGATTTCAATCCCTGACAAGTATCACAATGTCTTCAAACTATTAATTTCATCTAGTCTCGTTAAATAATATTTATGTAATTTTCTTCATTTAGGTCTTATTGGATAAAACTTGCTTTTTGACGGAAATATTAATTTGTATGCAACATTTTTAAAACACGTTATCATCAATTTTGTTTAGTGAATATTAATTAAATACTAACATTAAAATCATCAAACATTTCCTTCAATTTTCTAACTTAATTTAATACTTTCTGTGTCTGTGATGGCTGATTAGCAGTTTTATTATTTGCAAATTTCGTTTTTTGGCGGTCATTCAATTTTTATATTTTCTGATTCAAATTTGAACTATCCATCTACATTTTTGATGAACGTACGAGCGTAGCGAGCAAAGCGACAGATTCCATTTCACTCACTGGAGAACAAATAATCCGAATTTTGCTATATTATTTTTTTTTTATATTATTTTCGCTGTGGTTAGTCACGATTCGCTAACCCGTCACCGGATTCGTGACTATTTTATGGAGGTCTTCGAAATCTCTGAACTTAGAACTTCCACGTTGAGCACAATCGAAAAAAATTTCTCATGAATCGCATATTTCGATTTTTTTCATATTTTATTAACAATCTCTTCGACTTACAAACACTCTACACTCTTTGCCGATTGTAATGATTTTTTCACAGTAACTAATTGTATGATCTTCTTATTCGATGTAAAATTTACGTATCAAAATAACATATTTTGCGAAATCGCAATTTATACGACCTTTTTAAGTTTGTAAATGTTCCAGCTTATAACACTACATGCTTTATCGATGTAATGATTTTTTTACAGAACCTTAAATGTATGAATTAATATATCGTGTAAAATTTGTGCGCAATCGAATAATTATTTCTTATGAAAATTTCAATATTACGATTTTTTCCTTTTTTAAAATTACGAATCATTAAAAAAAATTAAAATTTAAGTTAATTTTTTATTAAATTTAATTTAATTTTTTACTAAATTAATTTAATTTTAAAAAATCTTCAACTTAGTAATGATTTTTTCACAGAACAACAGTAAATCCGCATAACACATGGCAGCTCAATGCACCAATTACGCTCATCCAACAACGCGGCGGGACTTAAGCGTTTTCCTAGTATGAAGTATCATAGACTTTAGGTCTGACGGTACTTGCAAGTCTCACTGGGCTCTAAACCCCCACATCTTGAAAGAATGCTAACTAACTAACTCTTAGCTCAAGAGTTATTCTCAAGACTGTACGGAAGGTCACCGTATCGATACCCGCCACCGGCAATCCTTACTAATGATTGTTTTCAAGGTTTTCTCCAGGACAAAACACGAACATTTAGTTGCAATACTATACGTTCTACTCTTCTGTGTCAGTAGTTACATGTTTCAACTCCCAATATACCAAGTAACTCGTCGTTCCTCTTCCAAAAGCTTTTAACACTCTTTTCCGCAATCCCCTTCAATTGACATTTTTTATAATAAGTACCATTCTTCTTAAAATCGATTCATTATCTCATGAATAATTACACATAATATGAACATTTCGAGCTAGTATTGGTAGCCTGTATTGTATAAAATTTGTACGTTGCACTGTTGTTATATTCATGCGTATATCAAGTGTTTTTTATTTAAATTGTGATGCAAAATGGTATCAATTCTGTATTCAATCACGATTAAATAAATACATATGTACAGTTTTTGGACATTCCTTTTCAGAAACCATCACTAGTACAAGTTGTTCCTTTTTCTACAAATATATTATTCAATTGTTTCAAGGTTTTGAATTCTAACTCTACCATGACTAAAAGTGTGCGTTATACTAAACCAACAGTAATATTCATAAAGTTGATGATTCAAGTTCTTTCTCGCACACCCCTTCCTATCTCAACGTGTAATCTTTTTTGACATACGCCAAACAAGTAAAATAAATGTTAACAGGTATTACTACACGTAAAAGTAGTTTCTTTCGGAAGATTATCTCTATTCTGTTTAAGTTGATCTGGCAAGACTCTGCGTAACTAGCTCTTAACGGCGTCAAAAGTGTTGTTATACCTTCATAATTTTATCATCTTAATCATCACCATAATATTATAGTGATAGCTAGTTCATATCTCCCGAATAATGAAATATCAGAAATATTTAATTTTCGTGATTGTATTTATAATTTATTTATTTTATTATTGGGCTACTGTTTTTGTTTGTATTGTAACGTTCAGTTCCTCAGAAGGGGTGACTTCCCCTTAGCCTAAGTTTAACGTGCTCTCATAAAATATTACGTCGGACGTTTCCCGCATTTTTACCATCATTTTATTTGTGTTCATAAATTTGAGCTTTTGTTCCGTATGTATACATAAATTTTTAATTAAGTCTATAATTCTTCAACCAAAAATGTTGTTGACTATGAAATTGAATTTGAATTTGAATTGAAAAATAAATAAAAACTTACATATATTGCAATACATACGTACGTTCATGACATAAATGCATAGATTAAGAGAATATGGGACATACGTTTTAGCCACATTCCTGATCGCTCGGCCGACTGACATCACAGGTGTTTGAAATTTTGAACAGATGTCACGAAAGTGAGAATATAGGGCTCTACAGTATCACTTTCCTAAAATTGTTTTTAAAACAATTTTAACAAAATATATTGATTTTCCCGATTTTTTTTTAAAGTACAAAATTTACTTTATTCGTAATTTGTTTGTGGCTAATTGAGACAAAATTTTGAAAATCTATGACTGTAGGGCTGTCCATGTATACTTTATTGACAACTTTGCAAAGTTTTATATACTTCGGAAGCTTGTTGGCCGAGGGAATAGCTATTTGTTAACTGCCAAATGTGTCCTATACCCTCTTTCCGTTACTATCAAATAAATAATTTTGATTAATAAATGGAATTGCGTATAAATTGCGTTTTAAACCTATTAAATTACGTAATTAAATTTGATAAAATATAATATTGTTGGTACATTGTTAATTAAGTAAACGCTTGATCGGCCACACCTCTGTACGCCAGACAGACACTGGGTACCATTGACGTAGCACACACACATTCTGATGTCATCAAGCAGATACTGACGTCACCACACTCAGGGAACCCGCGGCGCTAGGCGCATGCGCCACAACGCGTTGTTTCCGAGACTTGTGACGTCAGTTCGCTGAAACCGAGACCCACTTCCAGCATAACTATCAAGTTTCGGTATCTCTCTCCTAGGAGATACCGCCATATATGGAGGTATCTTGCTACTGAATAAGATGTTACGCGTTTTTTAAATGATGTTGATGGAAGGTGTTGTTAATAAAGCCATGAACGTTGAACTGAAAGGTTTAACAATATATGGAGAAACAACTTATTCCAACAAGAATAAAGATTCGTGATAATAATGGTCATTTATGGTCATTTTGCCAGGTTTCAATTTTCTGAAACAATTTCCATTATATTTGTTTAATAATATGGGGTTTTCAATGAACGTCACGCTTCGAATGATGAGGATTTGAGAGCTAGTGTCGCCAAATTACCATCGGTTTGAGTATACCTACCTGAACATTCAACTACAAAATTACATTGTGTACCCTATATCGGACATTTGCAACAAAAACAACTTACCAAAAGGTCTTTGTCTACAGGACTTATTGGGAAGAGAATGCTCTTCCTTTTAAGATAAGGGAGGTTCGCTAATTAGACACTATCTACCCTAAGTACCCATGTTTTTATATTTCAAAATTCATTCTAGCTACTTAGTCACTGATTCATTTATTTAATAATTAATTCACTCCAGTATACACTTCTTAAACTTATTTTCAAATGTTGTTGATATTTGTTGTTGTTATATTTTTTATAAGGTTGGCAGTCACCAAGTGTGTTTGGAGCTTTGCTCTTTTCTGCCATCCTCGTAACATATTTAATTATTGAGTTGCAAAACAAATAATAAATAAATAATAATAATTTTCGTGGGAAGTCTGCTCAGGGTGCAATTCATTCCCCTTTTCAGGTGTCTAACTAGGTATGTTGCGGATAGGATAGTACAATTATTGTGAAGGGATGTCCGAGGGCTGTTTAAGAGGACTCAATCCCTTGCATTCGCATTCACGACCAAGGAAAACCCGAAAAAAACCTTCAGTCAGGATTGCCGATCTCAACGGGATTTGAACCCGGGACCTCCCGAATCAGAGTCGCGCGCTTAACGCTCGAGCCAACACTATCGGTAATAGATATATGAAGATGTTGTATTTTTATATGCCATTTAGGGTAAAAATCAGCCGTCAGTTTGGGAACTCCCAATTAGGATTAAGCAACGTAACGTACCCATGTACGTATACGAAATCAAACAACGGTGGACTTTCATTTTTTGCCCCCGTTATCTTCAGCTCAGTCACAACACGAGACGTCAATACAACGCCGACAGTACATCCGGACTGAAAAGTTTTCTTAAGGTTTTCTTAACTCACTGTGAGAATGCTGCTATTAATTGTCCTCTTATTAAACATCTCTTGGACATTCTTGTTAGAATTATTTTATTGTTAACACCCGAATAACCTAGTTGTTCACCTGATGATGGTCGCACCGAGTAATGTGTATGTTTACCATTCTTCTTTGTTGTTGATGATTCAAGTTCATGTTTGAAGTAAAAATATCGTCTGCTTAAAGCGGGTAACGAACTCGCAACCTTTTGCATCGGAAGCAAGGATTCCAACCACCTTAACCAACGAGACAACAATTATTATATGGGCCATTATTTAGTTGTCCTCTTACGATTACGTCATTAACACATACTATTATGAACTGTATGTAAAACACAAATCAATTAGTAAATAAAATACATTTGTATTTAGAATCCACCCAATCAATCACAGACTGATTTTCAGTGAAAAACTTTGATTTTTAAGTTGAGTTATGTATTACTAAGAAAACGCTTAAGTCCCGCCGCGTTGATGGATGAGCTTTTTTGTAAGTTTTTAGTTTGCTTGGGACCACTTTTCCTTTGCAAGTGCTTTTTGAATGCATTGTAGGTGATTGTTGTCAAGTTTCTATTGTTACTTGTTAATTGTTATTATAAACCTAAAAAAAACTCATAATAAAACCTTTATTTTATGGATTCTGACTAATTTTTTCTTCTTTTTCTTTCAAAAAGCAATACATCACCATAACTTTAATGTCCATGTGAAATATGAACGTTGTAGCCCCACCCGTTTGGTCAGAATCGGCCCAAATGTCACGAAAATATCGCACTAAAAATCGAAAAAAATCGTAAAAATACGGTATTCATGAGAAATATTTCTTCGATTGTACCCAAAAACGTGGCAGGTCTAAGTTCAGAGATTTCGAAGGCCCCTCCAATTTTCATCAAGGTCGCATATGCCGTTTGCCCGGTAGCGTGCGAACAAACAGAAAGAGAGAAAAAAAAAACATTGGAGCTAAATTTTTTGAGGGGTCAGTGAAATTGAAATCTTCGCTTCGCTCATCCAATCATGAATCATGCCGTCCGCGGTGGCTCATACGATTAGGGCGCTGGTCCGAAGCGTGTGGCTACACGACGACGTTGGTTCGAATCCCGCATAAGTTTTTGTAACGTCCTTCATCGTCATCTGTCTCCACTCATCGTCTCGAATAGCCTTAGTGCATTTATCAAGACGTTTAAGCAACAAAAATCATCATCATAAAACTCTTAGGCCTACATCATTTACACATGAACGGTATGTAAAAAAAAATTATATATATTTATTTATTTATTTAACGTCTATCCTATTCAGTTATAAAAACTGATTTACAAAGGAGGACAACTAAATAAATCTAATTACATAGATGCAGACACAACAATGAACTACATTTAAGTAAATATTTGAAATAATTATATTATAACAATGCATAAAAAACAAATGAATTAGTAAATTTAATAAATTTATATTAAGAGTCCACCCAATCAATCACAGAACTGATTTTCAGTGAAAAACTATTATTTATATTTATTGAGTAATTGTATTATCATGGACTTAGAATAGTAACTGGCGTTAACACTCCTACATTTACCCTCAGAACAAAAGCTCGGTGTGCCACGTAACAGGAAATCACTCTGCGTATTAACATTCTCACTTAATTAGTAGATGACACCTGGGGATATTCCTACCGAGATACCGATCAGCTTAGTTGAAACGCAAAAGGAAATCAACCCGATCAGAATAGTGTGAGAATTTGTCCCTGAATGTTTTAATAATTTACATTTGTATGTTTCCACTACATGAATCAGCTGTGGATGGCACGACAAATGACAGACACCGCCGCGTCGATGATAACCTTTTGTCGGCGGTGGTTTAAAAAATAAGTTCGAACACTTTTGAGAAGAATGTCGTTTTTGTTATTTAATCGTCTTTGTGAAATGCATTTCATCGTATTTTCCTCCTGGGGAATCTTTTGGTTTCGTGACTCAAGTCTTGTCTACTAAGTAATACTATGTGGGTAGTTCAAAGAATCACCACACCCAAGCATCAAGCTAGACTTGTCTTATTGACCTCATAACACGTATCAAATATAATATTTTGTACAGGACTTGCTCTTCTCTTCTTCCGGTGACTAAGATAGTGTGTGAAATAGGCAACTAGCTACACTCTACTACGACAATTAAACAAATTTATCGGAATAAAGAAAAAGCTAAACAACAAACAAAAATATTTCAAATTTGTAGGAGTTGAAAATTCGTGACCACAAAAAATACCTAACAGTACAAATATAGGACTTTTCTTCTTTTAAACTTCAATGTTTTACTTTGGATGTCCAAGACAACCTTAGGCTTGCTCATTTCAGTTTTTTGTTTAATTGTTTTAGTAGTGTTGCTAGTAGTCAAAGTAGGAATATTGCTCAGTGAGGATAAATTTAGAGAGTTAAATTATAGGACTCTTACGCAGAGTTCGCCTGTTGACTGAGGAAACTTTGAAAATAAATCCATGCATTGACCGGACGACCCAACGACATGTTGCCAATTATACTAGCATGATCCATCTCCATCGTTTATTGGTGTTTTCCTCTGAATGAGGATAATACTAACGTAACCGACAGAGGAGGTTTATACTGCTTGCATGCGAGAATAGTTGCCTAGAGGTCACGGGTTCGATTCCCGACACGAACTTCGGTGAGTACCTTGTTGATGTGGGTTTTAAAGAGTCCGTTAACTTGGCACCTCCACCTCAACACACATTACCCCAATAGTGGAATATTTTGGCACTATTTTTTGCAGCTCCCCCTTTTTTAAATACGAGTAGTTCCCAAACGGTTGGGGTGCAACAATTCGGGTTTGATGATGGTAAAAGGTACAAACATTACACTATACTTAACGTAATTGGAAGGGAAGAAAGGGGGGGGGGAAATGTTAAGCTAAATTGGCACAATAGAATACAAAAGTTTTATTTCCATAGCATCCGTTATGGTACAGGGTCATATACATGGGTGAAAAGGAAGTATTAACTCAAACTAGGAATCTAATATTTAAATATAAGGATTCTCTTAAGTACTTATGCTAATATTATCATAGAACTTAAGGAAAATACAGGTCCTACAAGTAGCCCTAAGAGATTTCTATCGAATTAGGCGAAAAGGGTTAGTAATATACACAATATACAGCTACAGTTGCCATTTTCATTCTCCATTAAATTAGAATATTGCAATCAAAGAATCATTCAATGATTCATTTGTGTGATCTTAAGGTTAAACTCTCGAGATAATGAAACGTGTAATATCGTGATAATGGATACTATTAATCCTAATAAGATTTATGTAGGAAAATGAAGATCTGAATAGAAAGATGTCGTAGAGGAATAGTAACCGGTGTATTTCATCCAGTACCAATAACTGACGTAGAATTTTATTGAATAAGCATTTATAGATTGCACTTGAAGTATCAGGGTCATGCTCAAGTGAGACCAGTGTTTGATCGCTGGTTATATGGGGTCAGTGGGGGGGGGGGGGGGAGGGGGCGCCACAGGTCTTCCCTACTAGATTGTTTTTTGACAACGTCTTTCCTCCTATTCTCTCTATTTTGATTAATTGTACGGAAAATATATTGTTTTATGCAAGAACACAAATATCGTATCAAATTTACAAGTAGTTTTAAATACCGTAATTTTATCAATACCAGCTTGGAATTGTTTTATACAACATCACACAAAACATCGTGAAGAGAGTGGAATAAATTAATAGTGTTGTCACATTCGCAGATGTAATATAGAAATGAACAATCAGCCATCCAAAATCTTACACAAATAAAACCACATGATATTTTATTTCTCTGTAACTGTTATTGTATGGCCGACCTGTCACGTCATGAGACAGGTAAAATACAATAAACTACTATTAATGTAGTAATAAAATTGTATAAAGCGAATTATTTGGGGTAGAGAGTTTCAACTACCCTTGTTTTGTACCCCGCTGAGATGGAATTTAGTAATTTCGAGATTCATTGCCATACATACAAAATATATTTTCAATGTGCAAACTTATATTCGCACATAGTTCACTCATTAGTATCTAATTAAACACCGGTTTGAAGTAAATGTTATACACTACAAAAATGTATACTAGAAAATTTACTTTTGTTCGTTTGTAAACTTTCTTTGCGTTTTTCGTTTTGTTTCAGTACAATTTAACGTAAATTTGAATCTGCTATAAAACGGTTTAAGGGCCTTAATTAGCTATTAGGGAGAATCGGCAATATATCAGCAATTTTTATGAAAATAAGGAGGAAAATATAAAGGAAATAAAAAGACTTGTTTGCGTATTTTTTATCGGTGCCTTTGTTCGACTGGTATGGTAAAAATAATACTGCAACAAAAACTATGAGAAATGCCACAAAAAGCTTTTTGGAAGCTCTATTTTTTTTTTACTAAAGATATAATTTCCAAACCAAAACTCTGCGAATCGGGTCTACAGCTAGTGCAGTTCTGGCTGCAGTTTATCCTGTTGAAGAATGGGGTGAATTATCAACTAATCTAAACGACTCAACGTACGGACGGATTGTAGTTCTTGGTAATCATGACTTTACCATCTTATCTTTTATCACTGGGCATCAGATATATCCTTTTTCTTGTTCCTTTTCCGCTTGATTTTATGCCACAAGTTTCAGATCTAGTTTCAACGTTATCGATATTATTAGGTGGTTTACAACATTGCTCACTCTATCTATTGTAAAACATTTTATTTGTCTGTAATCACATTGTGTAATTGTCACTTATAAACTTGATTATTGTGTAAAAGGGGCGTAACTGACATTACGTGCAAATATGTGGGCAATGTTTACTTTCGGTATCCTCCATCAATATGTGTGATAAGTAAATGACGATATGTTTAAGTATCAACCTGTAGTAAGTATTTCGCAAAGCTCTAGTAGCCGAAATAGTATGAACAGTGTTGCGTATTACAATTATTTTGATTGAGGGCGCTTCAACCGTTAGGTTAAATGCGCCTCTCTGACCTAGGGGATGTGGGGTGGACAGACCCGTGCTGGTCAGATCCAGCCTAAAGCAAGAGGATGAAAGGGGAATTTTTCACTTATGGTTGTCGTATTTTTCATCGTTCGTATCGTCGTCGTCGTCGTCGTCGTCGTCGTCGTCGTCGTCGGGTTCTTTCCACTCTTAGATGTGTAACGATTACGATGTTTGAAATGTATTAAACTGATAGTTGATAGTTGATAGCAAAATTAGTTGATCATAAGCAGTAACATATAAACCTGTATTTTTCTCACGATAACTTTGGTCAAAATTTGCCACCATTTACCACGTCATTTCTCTGCTGAAGGAAATAAGAAACATTTTACATTTCCGGGACTTAAATTTATTTTTATTTTGATGTAGGTCTACTGTAACTTTTAAAAGTTCCTTTTTATGGGTATTTGGATGAGCGTAGCGAGCGTAGCGAGTGAAGCGAAGATTCCATTTCACTACACTGGAGAAAAAAATCCGGAATGTTTTTTTTTTCTTTTTTTTTTCCTTTTTTTTGTTTGTGTGTTTCTACACACGATTCCGGCTAAACCGATACTCCAAATGCGAAGAAATTTTGTGGAGGCCTTCGAAATCTCTAAACTTAGAATTGCTACGTTTTCGAGCGCAATCAAAAAAATATTTCTCACTAAAATCGCAATTTTACGATTTTTTTCGATTTTTAAAAATTACTTCGACTTATAACACCTACATGCTTTATTCGATTGTTATGATTTTTTCACAAAACCTTAATTTTATGAATGAATATATTGCTTTCAAATGTGACCCCAATCGAAAAAAATTTCTTATGAAAATCACAATTTTACGCATTTTTCGTTTTAAAAAAACATACGCTCATCCAACAATGCGCCTGAAAAAGCGTTTGTGAAGCTTCCTAGTTAAGTATAACATTAGTATGATGAGGGGTCAAGGAAATAACACGTAGTACCGGTAGTTCTTGTCCCACAAACGCCACCTTTAAAACCAAATGTAATTTCCACATATCAACATACTTACTAAAAACAAAGATTATATATTAATTTATTAAGATAACTTATTGGCTAATTTCACAAGAAATCGATAAGAACAAAATTGTTTACCACACTCAAAAAATTACAAACTTATCTGGCATTGTCGTGTCGTTGACATGGTTGCCAGGCGAGATGTTGCAACCGCGTGTTTAGTCATCAGCGGTGACGCATCTGTTTTCTGGAATGTGCAGCGAAGATCTTGGAACTAGAGGGGCGTTGGTTCGAGATCGGCACAATGGCATGCATTGTTGTGGTTGACCGCCCGTGGTGGCTCATACCAATGGACGTGGGTTCAATGCCCGTGGATTTTTTTTCATGGATTTAGTCATTGCTAATCTTTTACTAGTCATCCTCTTAACTAGAATCGTTGAATTAAAAGAGGCTTAAATCTACAAACATTACCGTATCATCCATAGATATTAAACACCTATAGTAGGCTAGGCCTATGCATGTAAAGGCCGATGTAGACGGCGGTGATAGCCCAACTTGCGCATAGATATTGAACTATAATTGGCTAGATCAGCAGTCATTGGTCCACTTCCGTGACAATTTGAAGCCATCTTGAATATGGCAGTTTGCATGTTAAGTAAATGGGAGCGATTTGTAGCCCAAATAGTTCTCAAGATTGGCGTCAGGTTGACAGGTGAGCATTCTAGCCATTAACACCACCTAATTACTAAATTCCCTTCTGCAATAACTTCTTATTGTTTCTGTTTGTGCATTACCATGCTGCACAAGCTATAATCATATCACACAATCCAGAAAAATAATTAATTGCATTAAAAAAGCATAAATTAAAACTCCAAATCGCCATCTTGAATATGGCAGATTGGCGCTTAAATTTGCTACGCTCGCGTCTGTGCTGACGTATTGTAGACAGCGGATAGCCTGCTATAGGTGTTTAATAATATCTATGGTATCATCGCGACGTGAAAACAAGTTCTTAATTTTCTTGCTCTAAACAGAAAGATCGCAAATTGAAAATTGGTTTCCCACCTCTGACAATCCTGACTAATATTGAATCAATATTTTACTCGTTACCAAGGCGAAAGCTGGAATATACCTAGTAGTACTCAGTGCTAAACAATTCATTCCCAATTAACTACCATGCTTGACTTTTAACCCTTCAGTGTAGGCTCATCCCTATCTGTATTGGATAGGCAGATTAACAACAAAAATACAAACGTAGGGCCTAAATATATTTCTGAATTTCAATTCGTTCTATTCTTGACGATGATATATTATTATTTATGACTATATATCGTGGGGTGACAAGCAAATCTCACTAACTCCATTTTTTTAGTTCTGAGATAATTGAGTTCGAAGTTTTTAGGTTCAGTATAAAATCAGGGATTCAACTAAGAAACATGTAATTTTTATTTCAAATAATTTGTGTTTTACCATAATTAAATACAATTCAAAAATGTAAAATAATTTTTAAGCAAAGATGATTATTAAGGAAATAGCATTATTAATTGTTGCATTTAATTTTTGCAAGGTAAAAATGCACGTTGTGGAAATGAAAACAAAATATTTAAATAATAAATTAACAAAAAACATTCCAATTCACATTTGCTTTTGGTTTCTAGCAACAACTACATACCTACTGGAGTTAGTTACTTTTTGCTCTCGGATAGCCAACCATCATGTTGCGGAGGCTTATTATGTTATTACTACATAGACCCAGTGTCAAAAGTCACTAAGTGCACTTATACACTTTTTCCTGCTGAAATAATCGCTGAAATGGAGTTAGTGAAAATCACGACATCTTGTTGCTCATATAATTAGTCCCTTTTGGAATGAGTTTTTGCATCAGAAAAATATTTTTTAAATAAAATATACTGGTTTATTTTCGCCCATTTTTGGGGAGTGAGTTTTGCTTGTCAGCCTACGATATTTTCGCAATGCCTATCTTCTTTTCGTAGTGATGCCCGCTGTAGGGGTACACACCATAGATTTACCCGGTGTGACCTTTAACAGGTGATTAGCTTAAGTAATTAAGGCGATGAGTAATTTGTGAAGGAATTATGGCCTAGGGGGGATGAGTAATTGTGGAGGGAAATATCCCAATCTTGAAGTAAACCTCGTGATACACTGAACATTAACATGGTTTAATATCGTAATACCACGTTCATTACTCTGGCAGTAAACTCGTGTTGTCTTTTCTTGTGAATAATTTGTATTCGCACTATGCAGCTCTAACAACAATGTTGTTTACCTTCTGATAGTACGTTCTTTCAGTTCCATAATACTAAGTAAACAAATCACTTTCAAGGCTGCAGTCAACTGAACTGTATGTCCCTAACGTAAAATATACACAAGTCAATTCAAATTAGGATAGTTGATCTTATCAATTCACTTTTCTAGCACAATGATAAAGAAATAACGTGCAATATTTTTATTATTAATTTGTTGGTAAATCTTATTCCACGTCCCACGAGTGTATAATCATATTTATCGGTAGTATGGTCGTTTGTAGGCATAAACATGTTAATATATTTAACGTACCGAATAATATTTTTAATTAATATACCCAAAGTGTAATATTCGTAGAATTTTGACTGTTTGGTTTCGTTACATTAAATGTACTACCCCCCCCCCCCCACCCCCCCCACCCTCTACCTCCTAGATAGAACCGTTGTTGAATTGATGCACAGCTCAGAGAGTAAAATGTAATTATAGATAAACGATATTGTGTAATCTGCGGTTGGCTTGATTGTACGTTAGGTTGGAGAAGGTGGTGTACCTGTAGTGAGCTCGAAGCCCACACGAGGACTATTTGTTCGTTGTTGTGATAATAGTCTCCATCCACATCATCTACATCCATGATGATTCTTTTTTAATGATTTTTTCTTTTCTTTCTTTTCTTTTTTTCCCATCACTTATTCATATTTGATTCATTAATTAATTGCATTTAATATTCTTTTATTGTTGTGTCTGCATTTATGTAATTAATTTATTTAGTTGTCCTCCTTTGTAAATCATTTTTTAACTGAATAGGATAGACGTTAATTAAATAAATTAATTAATAAATAAATCAATATATCAATAAATAGTGTTGAAGTTTGTTGCTTTATGTCACTAATGCACTAAGACTATTCTAGACGATGAGTGGTGATAGATGATGATATAGGACAATTACAAAAAAAACATGCCTTATGCGGGAATCGAACCCACGTCCTCGTTCTTCCGTTATTCTTACAAATATCCGAAATAGGGTACACAATGTTATTTTGTAGTTAGAATGTTCAGGTAGGTATACTTAAACCGATGGGAATTTGGCGACTAGCTGCTCAATGGATGCTTTTCATTCGAAGCGTGACGGTCTTTAAAAATCCCATCCATATTCTCTTGAATATCACAATTTTATTAAAATAGACGTATAACAACAAGATATAACACTCATCCATGAATACACTGCTACGTATAAGAACAAGATAATAACACTCATCCATGAATACACTGCTACGTATAACAAGATATAGCACTCATCCATGAATCCATGATACGTATAACAAGATATAACACTCATCCATGAATACACTGTTACAAAATTTGCTTAAAAAAAGTGCTTGTAACTTTGGATCCAGAGAATCTATGTACAAAACTGTGATTTTGTTTCCCAATGTAATTGTAGAACTCGACAATGAAAATTGCGTAAAAACACGTGTTTATAAGTTTGTTTACCTCGAATGACCGTCAAAATAATGGAAAATGTATCTACACGTACATTATCTGTCATCTGACATAGTTTTCTAACGGTGTAAGGAGTAAAAACATTACAAACACGAACGATATGGCAACATTGGTCAGTGCGACAAATACGAGAGAGTGCAAACTTTCGCCTGCACTCGTGTTACAGAACAGTTTTAGAGGCTGTGAAGGTCAGAGTTGATGGTTACAGCATCGATTAGCCCAATGATTGAGGATTGCATTAGATTCCTGCACAATCCACATGGACCAACTTCCCTATAGGATATTGACAGGTGGTGTTTGCGCGCGGGAAGGTCCCGGTTCGATTCCAGACTCCGACAATAAATATATTCGTTCGTTCGAGTTTACCCATTTAGTCCCACAACAGATTTTTAGTAGCGGGCTTTAGCCAACGCCAAGGTTAGACATAGTAGGCTTTTTGGTCTTATCATATAGCTAAGTAGCGTAAATTTATCTCAATTTAATCGTACCCAGGTAGACACATTTGGGTTTACATTATTAAACAATATATTGTTATTAAGTTTGTTTATGTTGTATTTGATTGGGCTGATTTTTAATGTTAACATGGAACAAAAAGTAATTATTGTAAAGCAGCAATAATTAGGACAGAGGTATTAAATATGATTGTGTATAAATATAATCATGAAGTATTTACTTGCAAGATTTTTTTCCTGAAAGTATTTAAGTATTTTTTTATGTAAGTAAACCACGTTTATCTAGCGAATTACAAAATATATGAAAATGTTACATTTTCGTTGCTAAATATATAGTAACGGTGTTAAGTATTTAATTATGTAAATTTTTGTAATGAATAACAAATTTAAAATAATACATGTTTCGGTCGAATTTGTGATATTTGAAACCATTATTTAAAATTTTAAATGTTCAAGAAAGCTTTGCACATTTAATAATTTAAATATTCGCCATGAGTCACATAAGCAAAACATCGTCAGGTGTATTCTTATTTTTCGGGGTGTGTCCCTTAAAATCAATCAAACATCATTTCGTGAATACAAATAAATCTCTTCCTTTGTCTGATGTCAGTTCTCTCGGCGTCCAGCGAGGGGGGCGTGTCGACGCTGGTCACGTGACTCGCCTGTCAATCACCGGTGACCTTGTCAAGGTCGATGACTTGCAGCAATAACACGCTCTTTGGTCGGAGAACTTGCCGAAAGTGCAGCAATATTCAGGGCCGCACAGGGTGGCCAACGTGACGAGAAAATAGATTTTGTCACGATTTTTTGGGAGTGGAAATGTGCAATTAGAATTAGTAATATAAATTTACTTGGCATTCAAGTCTTAGACTTATTCGGGTGTTTGTGAATTTGCAAATCGCCAAAGACAAAATTACTTGTTGCTTTGTGTATATCAATGCAAAACCAATTGGATAAAGGGTGCGTCAACCGTTAGGTCATAATGTGCCACTCTAGCCTAGGGGATATGAAGAGGAGAGGCCCATGCTGGTCAGAACCAGCCACGGGTAAGTGGAGGAAAGGGGGGGGGTTCTCACGTCGCGGTAGTCATCGTCTTTGTTAGCGTTCGTTGTGTCATTGTCATCGTCGTCGGGAAGGTCGTTAAGGGAAATGGGTGGTGTCCCCGACGACGATTGCCAGAGTTCGCCTCTAGTTTCGGGGAGTAATATACTTCCCTCCTTACTAACTGATGTTTGCGAGGTGGACTTTTCCTCTTGAATCGCCTTTTACGATTAGCAGAGCCATGCTCTTGACCAATTCTGGACCTAGATGGGGTAATAATAAGTTGTTAATTCAATCTTTATGTGACAATTAATATGGATAACCACGGAGATGCAGCGTATCATCACAACAATATCAATACAAAAGTGCATGTTTACAGGGAGACATAATATCATAAAGGAAATTAATTGATGTTAACGTTGTTGTTGAGACGATGATGCAAAATGTTGATGGAATGCTTTTATGCTGTGGGGACAACAATTTTATCAATTGAAGAGCGCACGTGCACTGATTAGACCAATTGGCAATTGTGTACTATTCTCACAACAGTTCCCAAGAATGTTGCCAACTTCAACGATCATTTACTGAAACACTTAGTAATAGAAGTTTTTCTTCTGTAATTTGTTTAACCGTCTGAGCGTGATAACATTTGAAGAAAGTGGCCAGTTTCGATTGTTATACAAAAAGCAGCTCATAAACCACAAATGTTCAAATTCTCATTATGTTTTCAACATATTATGTCAATATCGATCAATAGCAACAAAGCGGGTGGCAGGGTGATGACAAAATGTATTTCTTATAACAAAGAATCATTGTATTTGTAACAATTTAACAAATAAAATCGAGTATTGGGAATAAACACTTTCAGATTTCATGATACATAAATGCAGTCTAATAAGTTGAATCAGTATTACCTTTGTGTTAGCACTCTACAGTATTACTAGACTGACCGGTATCTAATAGGAAACCAGTTCATAATAATGATCACACTAGAGAAAATAATTATGACGCCCTTCACGGCTGAAGATTCGCTGATACTCGATTTCTACGTATAACATCTGAGCCCAAGAGATGAGAATCCATGAGGTCATTTTGGATTCCTTTCCTTCTGCCTCATTTTAATCACCGTCACCGTTTACGTATTTATGCGTCGCTATAAATGATAAAAAAAGGTGCAGGAAAATAATTTAAAATTTAGCAGGGAATCCAACCCGATTTTTTTTCATTGTTAGATAAATGATCTGACATTATTTATTTGAGATTTCGATCATTTAAATATTGATTAATATTATCCTCCTTATCAACAGAGCACAATAAATTGTAAAAACTTAATACTGTTCCAACTATCCTTGTTCAATGGTGAATCATGGCCAACCAGCGGCCCGGCCCTCCTTTCAAATACTGATATCTGGTTGACTATTTTTCGCTCATCGATGATACAGTATTAAAATTGTTAGTTCTTCTTCTTCCCATTGAAAATCCATTCCATGACCGAGTGACTAAGCAAACTGGAAATACGGGTTCGTCTTTCCAAACCAATTCTTCAATAATGTTAATTAATAAAATATGTTTATGACAAAATTAAATGTGATTTTAAATTATAATAATTGCTATTGACATTCGATGTGTGCAACAGTCATTAAAAGATGTGATACAGAGTAACGATATTATAAAACCTCTGAATAGCTTTCATTTATGTATTTATTGTATTTTGTATTTATTAACTTGATTACAGCATATTGTTAGAGACGGGAATCGAATCCGCGCCTCCCGAAAATAAATGTCGTCTGTTGAACCCAATACTTACTCGAGGGTAACACCTAATACGTCATGTGTAGTATATGCAGTTTGAATCACGTGCAGTGTCGCGAAACTGTCTAATCGCTTAAAACCACATTGCGAAAAGTACCTGACGCTTCTTTACCACTTCACAAGATGCAAGATTAATAATGTCTAGTGTTAAACCTATGACGTATTTGATTTTGATTTAGTGAGGAAATATACTCCACCATATTAACCCTCTCAGTCATGAATTAAATTGGTCGCAAACAATTCATTTTTCTCATATTTTCTGCAAATTTTGATATTTTTCATTTTTTAGCATGATTTTTAAGGAATTTGGGACAAATTTTAGATTTTAAAATAAATCTACAATTTTAGTTCAAATTTAGTTTCAACTTTTGCACTGTTCTATATTAGAAAATGTTTTTTTTAATATCGCAATATTTCGGAAGATTTCATCAAATTTACATCACAAACATTGACATTTGGAAATATTGCGATATTAAAAAGCTATTTTCTACCAAAGATCGGTGCTAAAAGTTCATTAAACTTTTGAATATATTTAACTAATCTATTAATGTTTTGTTTTGTAGTTCTCCACCATATTCCAAACATTGTATTAGAATTAATTCGTTGAACATGTTGAATTAATTATGTTCTATTCGTATATGTGTGTAAAAGTATTAATGTGTTTAGGCCTATGCACAGAAAGAAATGTCCATTAAGAATTTTTATTTTTATTTGTGATACAATGCATTTTGTTATCTGATATTTAAAAATGCCATCCAGACAAGATAGAATTAGCTGTGTGTACAGTCCAGAGCCACAAGAAAAATCCTAAGACATGGTTTTTATCAGAAACATTTCTTCGATTGTTCCAAATTCATTGCATATCTAGTTTTGAAGGTTTCTAAGGACAACTGAAATTTTATCTTGTTGAAGTAGCCGTTTGTCCGGTAGGGAGCGAACAATCAAAAAAAAAATTGTTTTAGAAAAAATTAAAATCGTAAGTGTACAATTTAAAAAATATATCAATTGTGCCAAAAAAAACGTGGTAGTTTTAAGTTTAGAGATTTCGAAGGACCCCTGAAAATTCCATCAAGATCAGAGTAGATACTTGCCCGATAGAGAGCGAACTAACAGACAAAAAACACCTAGTTATTTTTTCAGGGTAGTTAAACTGACGTCTTCGTTAAGCTCATCCAATTTTATTTCCATCAATTTTGTTGGCACAATATAATTATTATGTTTCATGGTTATTTGGTTTATGATCTTCTTTTATATGGATTGTTGTCAATTTCCCTATGTCCACTTTCAGTTCAAAAAGACTTTTGAATAAAAGTCGAAATATCACAAATAATTATTGATAAAGAGCAGTGTAATGTCCAATAAACACTGTAAGTAATGTTTAAGTATGACGTGTTCAATTATTGGTAATCCTGCTACAAAAATCTATTTTCCTTGGAAACATACTCTGACAGTGAGACATTCAAAAAAGCGAAAAGATTTCCAAATAAACTAGTGAAAATGCACCGGAAAATGACCGGAACTAGACCGGATGTAGTCGTTACGTCACGTCAAACTACCGGAAGTCGGATGTTGTCGCCTATGATTGATGTTGGACGAAGACGAATCTGATGGAGGGAAGAAACGTCATCTATCTTCTTATCATCTTATTCGTCACCTCTGCGTTTTGCAATCTTTGAGCCCGGAAAGAAACTGGGTCAAAACCTTTACGTGAAATATGATAACAGTGTTGATTAAATACACACGGATTAAATGCAATGTCTTCAAGATATTTAACCTCATTTTTTGTGATTATTCTCGGTAGTGACTGATTGACATAGATTTCGATTGTAAATACGTAAATAGCGATTTGTGCTAAATCAATAATCCTCAGTTTTCAAATGTTGCGAAGTGATACGTTTAACCTCTCCATCATTGATAACAACTATGACACGGAATGGTTATAATGAAGTGTTCCCCTGATGTTTCAATGTAATGTGGTGATAATCTTTCATGTGATACACAAAACTCACAAAAGGTAAATGGGATTGTAGTTGACGGTTGTGTGCTTCCTTCTGTAAACCAATCGCGAGAATACCCCTACCAGATCAGCACCATTAAAACCCGGGCACTATCTGGTCAACTCAATTGTATTGTTAAATAAATAAAATAAATAAATACGTATTTAGAGTCTACCCACTCAGTCATATAACTGATTTTCAGTGGGGGACATAAATCAAAGCTACCAAGCCAACCCTGCAGGCCCCGACGCAATCGAAGAGTGAGTGATAACCAACCAAAGAGAGATATTTTTAATGGGGAAATATAGCAATCAGTGGTATGGACAGTGCGAACACCCGCGGATCAACGCCAGAATCAACAAGGCCGATTCAGAACAACTTTAAAATGTATTATGTGCCTCGTTGCTAGGACGGCTCCAAAGTCACCGTTTACAAATTCCTAAGACAAGAATTGATGGACTTAAGTCCAAATCAGAAGTTAAAAAACTTCTGACTTGAGCGGGAATCGAACCCAGAACCTTCTGCATTGGAAGCAAAGACGCTAACCACAAGACCAACGTCATTTGTATTTATTATTTTTATTTGTTTTCAAAGAATACTCACTGTGACCTTCTTTCAGTATCTAAGTAGGTAATTATACAGTTTGGATAGTTATTTAGTTGGTTATAGTTGGAATGCCTAATGGCTCAATCTCCGCTAAGACTGTTGGCTGAGCTCGAGAAAACCAGATTTTTACGCAGAACGCAGGGATTTAGTCTGGATCACTTGGAAGCTCTATCGTTTGTTGTCCTTTTAGTTATGATTTGCACCAAAATGTTCAGTAAGAATGTAAGAATTGCGCTATCAGAGCATTTTTAGGCTTAAATGTGCCAGGGAATTTGCATAAGTTCCAGATATCGGTAAAAGTATGTGCAATTTATAGATATTTGTCTAAAAATGATATAAACGTTAATTTCAGGTTTTTAAAGTTAATCGTTCAATATCTATTGAGGGTCAAAGTTTGACCTTTTAAATTTCCCGCACATTTATTTTGAAACGGCTGCCTACGTCACCGGCCCTCACAATGACGTACATAAGCTTTGCGTAGCTTGCGGATGGTCCAAATTTCAACTCGATCCGAACCTCCGTTCGACCGCTATCATGAGCCAAAAAAGCTGCGCGACTTTCCGTTGCCATGGTAACGGTAATTATGTCATTGGGCCCTCATGACGAACACGGCCGCTTGATAAACAGCGAAATTCCCTCCTTTTACCAAAGTCTTTGTTTCTTACAACTAGGTAACGCTCAGTTGGACGCGTTGATGTCCTTTTCCAAGTTTTATAATCAACATTGTGTTTTTACTTATTATCAATAAAATTGCGGTTAAAGCTTACGTTGTGATATTACTAAATGTATAAAATGAAATATTAAGCATATTAGAACAAACTAGATGTCAAAATATGCTTCCACAGCCAAGATAATCTCCAAAAGCGAGTAACTTGATACATCGTTACGTGATTGGTTGATTGGTGTCATGAAGGCTGGTGACGTATGACCCGTTTTTCCCGCCAAAATATCTAGGAAACTTTCACCCTTATTTTATAAATGAAAATATTCTCAAAATCAAGAAAATAAGATATTTGTGTGTAAAGGAAGGTGGCTTTAACCCAGTAGAACCATAAAATAATGTTATGCAAATTGCCTATTACACAAGCTGCGTAGGTGAAAATGTTTTGAAATGTTAAAATATGCTCTAATAACGACATGAGCTCATCCCTTGTTAACATCGTCCCAAAAATTACAAAAAAATTAAGGTGAGAATTGGAGGTCAAAATGTGGTCCAGACTGTATGAGAAATTAGCTGGATTTGCCGATTAGCGAATTTTTAAATGGACATTTAACGTTGTAACAAAAGTTGGCCATGTAAAATAAAAACCTTGTAAAATAGTTCCAGTTTTGACTGCTCTGGAAAGTATCGAACCGACGAACTCCTAAATCAGATTCGCTCTTTAAATGACTGCTACTACCTCTGTTGGTCTCTAAAACTAGCTTGTCTGTGTGTACGTTCATATATAAATAAATAATAATAATTGTTCTTGGTTGATAGAAGAGTAAGCCATTGTATTGAACGGTTCGTGATATTTCACTTAGACGTTTATTACCCTCTTCTTCTTCCTTCGGGTGTGAATTCTGATGCACATAATAATAATATGTGTAATAATATTATTATTTCTACTATGTTAACAAGAATTATAGATAAACATTATTGACTTAAGAGGTGCGTAAACTATTTGCATTGTGGGGAAATAACATTATTTACACTACAGAGATAGGATGAACGTAGTTCCGTGGCAAGTGACGTGGTATTCTGGTATACTAGTGTCGTAGTATTCTGGTATACGAGTGACGTAGTGTCCTGGTATACGAGTGAACTAGGATTATAGTATACGCGTGACAGTAATATCATAAAAACGTAGTCATTCACATGAAAGGATTTATATGATAGATCGAGATAGGAAAACTAAAAGTTAGTTGATTAAATACCCACTACTGGCAATCCTGACTGAAAGTTTTTTACAGGGTTTTGTTCAGTCCTTGGACATTCCATGAACTGCCCAAACACCCAGTACCTGGTCAGTAAATACATGATATTATACGATTGGGTGTTGTATACATTTAATATTGTTGAAAAGATAATGTATACTATATTTAATTCAAACCTCTAATCAAAAGGGTTTAATTGATTCTGCTTTGAAATTTGTGTAATGCTCTCCACCTGAAATCAATATTCATAACTGAAACGGAGAATAATGTGAATTTAACCGTTTGTTAAGGCAGACGGTTAGATTTGTATAAATATTTTAATACAAAATTCAGGGGAATGTCGAGATGGTTCACCCGGATTCTCCGCCAGGAGCGCATGATCGGGGTTTGGTCACAGGACTCTTTACATTGTGGTTTCAGTGGAACTTACACATGGCGGTGACCAAACCCCGATCGTTCTGCGCTCTGGTGGGAGATTAGTTTTGACCATTGCCCTATGAACAAATATATGTATTTTGGTATGACATACATCGTGGTTCATGGAAAAAGCAACTATGTGAGAGAATATGACACATATTAGAAGCAAGAGTTCTCCAATACAACAATACAAACAATATTATTAAAGTGAAGGAAGAAAAAAGGAAACTGAAAAGAAGTGTGAGGTCAGGAATTCAAATTGTAAAGTGATCGCAAATGAATTCTTTTCGGGACGAGTAATACACTTTATTTACAAGAAACGATTGTAATTAAAAATCTTATATAGTAAATGAATTACAGTTTTTTATTGACGCTGGTAAATGATTATATTGTTCTACCACATTCTAGAGAAGTTCCATAGTTTTAAGTGGACTCAGAAACATAAGACAACGGAAATGCAAATTGCTTCCAACCTGGACCTTGGTCATTTCGCTAGTTCGATGTATTTATTGTAATGTCCCATCAAGGTTTATTTCCACAATTTTAAAATTCAAATCTATTGTGAATGACAACCGTGCATTACAAGAAATGCAACTGCGATGCACTCGTGCATCCTAATGCATTGCGTTGCATACGACATGATTGTCAATAGCTTAATACATCAATCAAGCTGACTTGTGGGGTTTTGTATTCATTAGATCGTCTTGAAGTAACGATTTACCTCAGTTGCATGTTGCACTTTTAAGTTATGCTGCTCTGCACTTTTGTAATTCAAGGAAAGAAAATAAAGTGATGCGCATGAATGATTTAAGTGGGAAAGAGATACATTCCAGTGAAATCACAAATCGTATACATAGTTTATTATATTATAGTTAATCTTACATAATTCTTCTTTTGTATTTGGGGGCAAAGTCAATGGCACACTGAATACTGATTAAATTAAGAGAATCTGAAAAAAACAAACCTAATATCAAACAATCATAATTATTCGTTTGTGTAAACTGTATATACCCATAGTAGGTGTATAGTGGGATAAAGATGTCTAAAATTAGTGCAAAATGTGAAACAAGCGCGAAAATTTGCATACTGACTAATTCGAGTGTGCTGAATCTAAAAATTTATGGCCCCAAGATGAACTTCTAATATTTCTATGAGTAATTAATTTAATTAAATGAATCAATTAAATTAAGATAATCAGGATTTATTCATCTCTATGTGGTCAAGCGTGATATTTAATGAAAGCAAATAATGCATTCAACATTTGTGATTTGATAAAAGTGAAATTTAATTGATGGTAATTAATTAAATCGATCAATTAATAAAAAAATCAAATATGTAAATTTAACACTACAATAAGATGAAAAGTTCGGTTAATTTGCATTTTCATAGTTACTTAGGTCTTAAACCAACTGGAAGTAATTTCGATATTAGTCACAATATTAAATCTTAGTTTAATTACTTAATCAATCAATTATGTTTTTTGTTCTAAAACATATCATGTGACATATCAAACTGTAGCATTTTTCTTCAGCAAAATGTTTTTATGTATGTTATATTGTTACAAAAATAAATGTTCTATTCAGCTAATATTAATGAACACCAATTACAGAAATAATTCAAAACGTCGATTAACAGCTATCCTAAAGCGTAACATAGTTGTCAAAGTAAATTATTTTTCGTTTGCAGCATGATTAAATATAGGGCACATTAAAATTAAATGGTGCTATGGTATGCAATCGGTACATTATTATTCACACCAAATTTATCAATTCACATTGCCATTGATCATGTGACAACCTCGGCGTGATTCCTTTAGGAACCATATTATTTTGTAACTTTATTTTGTTAGTTCACCCTTTGCACTATATTATTACCAGTATCGAATGATACTTGATGGTTACACCACATTGAACATTTTCACCACACAATTGCACATCACTCCTGGAGCACTCTCTGTCGCAGATACACAAATGAGAGCATAGCTTTCACGCAAGAGCATTTAGGTCCGCAATTAATCTTGCAGCTACATCTTACTAGTTAACGGCATTGCGATGACACCTGCGAGTAGAAAACACAGAGTGTGATTACGAAAATTATATATGTTAATAATAACGTCATTTTGAACCAGTACCAATATTTACTTCTGAACGAACAGTCCACAACGGCTTGTAGCCTCATTCCGTAGTGCGCCATCCCCAGACAGTTGGTTCTGGAAGGATGGCAGCTTGAACCAAGCATTGTCCCCAAACGTGACCTGCTTGGTAAGCAGCTCGCATTCCATGTTCTTTGAGGGCTGCTTGAGTTGGAGGGATGTTTTCTTAGCTTCAATTCTTTTTAGTGACTCGGCAATCATTCACTGATTGTGCAGATGAACTGCGATCGTACATTACAACAACGAAGCTTTCGAGAATTGACTGTTGCGCATCAGATACGACTTCTCGAGCATTTGACAGTGAAGTAAACACGGGAGTGACTTCCTCGAAATGAGACCATATATCCATCACGGTTTTCTTGCCTTTCCCGGAGAATGACGACACTATATGTCACAGCCACTGAACGCGTGCCAGAATGGCAAGGCTGAACATTTAGCTTCTCTTAAACTTTGCGCATACTGATGGCAGCGTTTATGCTTACCGACATTAAATTCATGCTGAAGTTCATCCACATTTAATTTATGATAAGCGTGCAGTGCTATAATTATCACGTCCGAATCTACAGTGCTCATCATTATATATTTTTTTTTTTCATCCTTTACCAGAAACTTGTACATTGTACATTGTTCTCCCCAGAGCGGCTAAGGGTGTAAGTGCAAGATCGTTTCCTATCGGGGGTACACTTTGGCGGTCTTGCTTCACCCCCTTTTGCCAACAGCACGTGGTGTTCTCTAGTGGTCACCCACTCAAGTACTGACCACACCCGATGCTGCTTAACATCGGTGATCTATCGAGAACCGGTGTATTCAACATGGCAAGGCCGTCGGTAATTAAACAAACTTGAATGTTTTGCATGCAACAAAAGCCGGCCATCAGCTTCTACGTGAGTGCATGGATCAATTTAGGCTGTATAAATGGAGTCATTATTTGAAATCACGTGTATTCCGACAGTGCACACAGAAGTGGTCTGTTCACGAGAGTCAGTTTCCACCAGTCGACGTGATAAGAAATTAAAAAGTTTCTCTTTGAAAGTATACGCACAGATATGTATAAGACATTATATGAAGAAGAAAGCCAAAAAAAATCAACCAGATTGCAGGGTGGGACGGGACACCGCATTAAAGTTCTTGCGAAAACTCCAATTCCACAAATTGGTCAACTTTTTAAATTTCATATTACGTCAACTGGTGGAAGTTGCATCTCGTGAACAGACCACTCAATTGTGTGCACTGTCGGAATACATGTGATTTCTAACAACAACTCTATTGAACCAGACGAAATTGATCCATGCACTAACGAAGAAGCTGATGGCCGGCTTCTGTTGTTTGCAAAACATTTAAGTTTGTTTAATTACCGATAAATAATGTTAAGCACTGTTGATTCGGACGTGCTCATTATAGCACTGTACACTTATCATAAATTAAATGTGGATGAACTTTGGATTGAATTTGGTGCAGGTAAGCATAAACGCTACTTACCATGCCATGAGTAGCGCAAAGTTTGGGAGAAGCTAAATGTTCAGCTTTGCTATTCTGGCACGCGTTCAGTGGCTGTGACATAGTGTCGTCATTCTCCGGGAAAGGCAAGAAAACCGTGATGGATATATGGTCTCATTTAGAGGAAGTCACTCCCGTGTTTACTTCACTGTCAAATGCTCAAGAAGTCGTATCTGATGTTCAACTGTCAATTCTCGAACTCTTCGTTGTCGTAATGTACGATCGCAGTTCATCTGCACAATCAGTGAATCATTGCCGAGTCACTAAAATGAATTGAAGCTAAGAAAACATCCCTCCAACTCAAGCAGCCCTCAAAGAACATGGAATGCGAGCTGCTTACCAAGCAGGTCACGTTTGGGGACAATGCTTGGTTCAAGCTGCCATCCTTCCAGAACCAACTGACTGGGGATGGCGCACTACGGAATGAGGCTACAAGCCGTTGTGGACTGTTCGTTCGGAAGTAAATATTGGTACTGGTTCAAAATGACTGTTATTATTAACATATATAATTTTCGTAATCACACTCTGTGTTTTCTACTCGCAGGTGTCATCGCAATGCCGTTAACTAGTAAGATGTAGCTGCAAGATTAATTGCGGACCTAAATGCTCTTGCGTGAAAGCGTCTTTACTATGCTCTCATTTGTGTATCTGCGACAGAGAGTGCTCCAGGAGTGATGTGCAATTGTGTGGTGAAAATGTTGAATGTGGTGTAACCATCATGTATCATTCGATACTGGTAATAATATAGTGCAAAGGGTGAACTTACAAAATAAAGGTACAAAATATGATTCTTAAAGGAATCACGCCATAGATTGTCACATTGCAAATGGCATTGTGAATTGATAAATTTGGTGTGAATTATAATGTACCGTTTGCATTCAATAGCATCATTTAATTTCAATGTAGGTCCTATATTTTAATCACGCTGCAAACGAAAAATAATTTACTTTGACAACTATGTTACGCTTTAGGATAGCTGTTAATCGATGTTTTAAATTATTTCATTAATTGTTGTTCATTAATATTAACTAAATTGAACATTTATTTTTATAAAAATATAACATACATAAAAACATTTTGCTGAAGAAATATGCTTCAGTTTGATATGTCACATGATATGTTTTAGAACAAAAAACATAATTGATTAATTAAATAATTAAGTAATTAAACTAAGATTTAATATTGTGACTTATATCGAATATACTTCAGTTGGTTTAAGACCTAAGTAACTATGAAAATACAAAATAACCGAACTTTTTATCTTATTGTAGTGTTTAATTTACATATTTGATTTTTTTTATTAATTATCATTAATTAAATTTCACTTTTATCAAACCACAAATGTTGTATGCATTATTGTCTTTCATTATATACCACGCTTGACCACATAGAGATGAATAAATCCTGATTATCTTAATTTAATTGATTAATCTAATTAAATTAATTACTCATAGAAATATGAGGAGTTCATCTTGGGGCCATAAATTTTTGGATTCAGCACACTCGAATTAGTCAGTATGCAAATTTTCGCGCTTGTTTCACATTTTGCACTAATTTGACAAATTGAAAGACATCTTTATCCCACTAGTACAGTTATATAGTATAGCAGGTCCAAGGGGACTGACTATCTGCTGTGAACTGTCAGTCATAAGATGTGCATCTCTTCTTATTGGGACAAAGTATTAAATGTCAACAGACTAACAAAAGTACAAGCAACCTTTTCTGACATCACAAATATCTGTGTCCAAAACCCACTTTTGACAGTTTCACATGATTGTCAATAATAATAACAACAATAACAAAAACTATTTCTTTGTATACACATATTGTTACTCTTCACAAGTAATTAGCCAATCGAGAATTATAAAATTGAATTAAATAGATGTCCAATTACATTTTTTTTTTGGCCACCTACTTTCAATTGTAAAACCATGGTAAAACTAACTAGGCCAATTTAATTAATTTGGATATAGAGTCTACCCATTCGGTTACAAACACTGATAACTCACTAATGTTCTACAGCATACTCGTCATCACTTGTAATCATAGTCACACACTAGTTAGTGTTGTTTTGGGACACTCAACAGTAGAGTTATCAGTGCCCTTAACACACACTATTCATTTCCCATATGGACATCTCGTTAATTTGTCATTTTCCTGCGAAATATAGTAAATGTTTATATTGTGAGCATGTGATGTAATGAAATTTAAAAAAAGATAGTACTTCAATGTCAAAGTTATGGATTGAATCTATTTTCCGTTTTTGGTGGGTATGGCACTTCTGTGTGCATAGACGTATGCTACTGGTGCATACATGTCCCCTCCCTCATTAACCATCATTGTTGGAGTGGTTCCTATAACGTCCGACTTTGATTCAAGGGAACTGGTACAATCCTTCCACCGGCAAGCCTGACCGATGTTCCATCAGTAGCTTTGTTGCACGTTAGAATACATCACAGCACCCAGACAAGTGTTTGAACACAGATAATTCTTGTTGTGTTCTTGTTGGTAATTCTTATAGGTCTTGTTCGCCCTATTTGTCACCAGAATTGTCAAAATTTGTCGTCAACAGTCGTCCTTTCAGTTCTTGCCCTTGTTTCTTCATCTCTATCAGGTGTGCGACAGTTCATTAATAACTTGCTACTAATGAATGACTTCCAATCGAGTCTTCTAACCATGAAAATGAGTTTTCTTCATTTTGTATATTCGAAAACGTCTGTAGGCCGTTGTTTTATTTATCAAGTCTCTATTTACAACGGATAATGTAATCCACTAGTGCAAATTTAATAGAGAAGGGAGAAGGAGAAACCCGGTACCGGCACGTAGCCCACTGCTTTCGAATAGGGGACCAACAGCTTTACGTCCCATCCGAAAGGACGGTACAACCTTGACACTTGACAGTCATATAGGTTCCTCGACTTAACCCAGACTGCCGAACAGACGAAGCCGTTACACTAGCTCGCCATCATTGGTATAGTTGCTCCGAAGCAAGTAAGCAGATGCGCGCCGTTTCGGAGGACCAATGAGCGATC
Organism: Sweltsa coloradensis; assembly: GCA_024449915.1. Taxonomy (NCBI): domain Eukaryota; kingdom Metazoa; phylum Arthropoda; class Insecta; order Plecoptera; family Chloroperlidae; genus Sweltsa; species Sweltsa coloradensis. The sequence goes on from JAMZAV010000120.1 coordinate 895,707, forward strand.
AATATTTTAAATCGAGGACCGCTGATTGGCTGTAATCCACCCTCCGGTGACTGCTTACTTGCTTTGGAACAACTATATTACAAATCTATTTGACGCCAACATGTTTTTATTTCCAGATTGCTGAGAGCGGTGTTTATATACGAGGCTTCTCGACCCCGACTAGGCGTAGCGTTCTTCCCTGGACGGCCATTGTCAGACCGGAACAACACCTCCCAACCTACTTCCGGTAGGCCTAGTCACGTGACCGGTCTTGTGTCACAGTTGATACCTGGCGTTGGTTGACGAGACTCATTCAATTAATAGGCGGCATTGTAGTCGCGTTACATCAGGTGCTAGCGAGCCAACACGCACATGCCTACAGCTACAGCTAGCCTGACTCATGTCACACATGTGATGGAGGTAGCACGCAATAGCTTAAACTTACATAACGCTATCGATAGAGTTTTGTTTGTTTATTTGGTAAAGTGCGCTAATCGTTAGGCTAATATGCGACAATCAAGTCTAGGCGATGTGGGGAGGAAATACCAGTGCGGTCTGACATGGGCGTCCGCAGGATTTTTCATTAGGAGGAGGGCAATCAACACCAGGGGCTTCTAAGGGGTCTGGGCAAAGCCCCAGTCGCCGGAGGCGAAAATTTCTGCGAGTTATTTTATCCTCAAGACGTCTTTTACAGCGATCTGAGGTATTAGGAAAGATTTCGTGACCTAGACGGTTAAAAATAAATGTTTGCCATTTCTTGACTTCAGATTTTGATATTTGAGTTCGAAAAAATACAAATTTAGTTTTCAATATGTATATTTCGAAAAAAAAGTTGCAATGTTTTATCTTCAATGCGGATTTTACAGAGATTTGATGGAAAGATGAAGTGCCCTCAACGTAAATAATTGTCATCTATTGACTTTACTTGGACTTGACTTCTACTTTGCATTATACAATTGGTTCTCGTCACATTGCAAGGGGGTCAACTGCCCCTCTGTGGACGCCCAAGGCTGGTCAGAACAAACCACGTGCTGGGAGAGGAAATGTAGGGTTTCTCACGTCATCGTCGTCTTTGTCATCGTTCGTGTTGTCGTCGTCGTCGTCGTCGTCGGGTTGGTCAACGAGCGGGGCTAGGGGGGGGGGGGGTCCGAGAACGATTCCCACAGCTCGCCTCTAGTTTAGGAGAGTATAATAATATTCCTCAACTTACTAGCTGGTGGACTTTCCCTCTTTTCTAGACTTTTACGATCGGTAGAGTAGCATTATGGCCAAAATTCTGCCCGGACCCAGATGAGCTTAGGTTTGTCCTCCTTTGATATTCAGTATTTATAACTGAAAAGGATAGACGTTCAAATAATAAATAAATCGATCTGAAATACTTTTTTTTTACTCAAAATCATTTGACCACATCCAAAACCTTGCGTACACAAATTACACTAATTCACGCACACAACTCACAACTCAGAAATGCATTCCGTTCACACACGTGCAAACACATACACACACACTGTGTGGCATGTACACATGCACCCATTTACAAGCTTCACAACTACTGACCTTCAATCATCTATTCGGCCATCATGGTTGAGTACCCTCCCGTTATTTGAATCAAATTCTGAATAATTCTTATACCAGTTAAACATTATTAAGCATTGTCCTTGGTGGATCCCCATAGTTAGCACAATTTGTCCTCCTTTAATTGTTTTAACCTAAAAACAACCGTTTTAATAAATTCCAATGAGGATATTCGATTATGCTGATTACTGATGTTGATGCTGATTTTTGTTGATGATTCTGACGATGAGTGGTGATAGATGATGAAAGACGATTACAAAAAAAACATGCCTTATGCGGGATTCGAAACCATGTCCTCGTAGAACAATACGCTTCGAACCAGCGCCCTGGTCGTATGTGGACGGCCTAGAGCTGGGACCATCAAATAGCGGACCGGGCTCATAATGGTTTCTATCGGTAAGGCAGCCCTTTGTACAATTCATGTCTCGTTGCGTTAGGGCTCCTTAATAAATTACTGGCTGTAAAAATTCGCGTGCATCTTGGATCTTATTTGTATTGGCCATTTTCTTTCCCGTATTCAGCGCTCACTTGTTCGCTAATCCTTCATTACGTTACCAAAAAGGTGTAAAGTAGATTCTGAAACAGATCATTTTAACATAATCGTGCTGAAAAGCATTGTTTAAAAGGTATTGTTTAAATAAATCCACTGTAAATCCCCGACCACTATGGTGAATATGTCAATTAAGTGACATCATGAAACCAAGCAAGAGTTTATAAATTAATTCCCAATCGGAAGTGACTTACGCAAAACAAAAATTGCTAGTCTCAGTGCTTCTTATTTAAAAACCGCAAATCATTGCCCCCTCCGCCCCCACCACCACTTTTCCCACTAGCATATATTATTATAACTTAATTCAACAATAATAACACAATGCCTCGGACTCCAAAAGATATTCTAAGTTGGTGGGTGGATCTTTATTTATATTAATTCATGGTCACTGGCATAGCGAATCTTCAAGATAAAGTAGGCGCAATGATTTTAATGGAATGGATTTGAGAGAGAAGATTAAAGTGGTTCGGACATGTCAAAAGGATGGAAAGAGCGAGATTGCCGAGAAGGGTGATGGAATTGGAAATTCCAGGTAGGAGACCAAGGGGAAGACCACAACTACAACGGCAGGATAGTGTGAGGAAAGATGTAGTGCAGCGAGGAGGAGACTGGAAAGTGCATGGTGGAAGGCGAAGAGTGGTGGCAGGCAGGACAGAAGGAGGTGGAGAGGCCTGTCTTCAATGCCGTTATGATAGCAGATAATATACTGTTTTTTTATTATTATTATTATTATTATTATTATTATTATTATTATTATTATTATTATTATTATTATTTTTATTATAATATATTTAATTTGTATTTATTTATTTTTTGTGTCGCCTCTGCATAGCGATCTTCAAGCCAAATATGCGCAATGATTTAATGGATGGATTTGAGAGCGAAGATTAGTGGTTCGGATATTCATAAGGATGGAAAGAGAGATTGCCGAGAAGGTGTATGGAATTGAATATTCTAGGTAGGAGACCACGACTAACGATGGCAGTTGAGAGTTTGAGAATATTGTGGTAACATGAGAGGATACTGGAATGTGTTGAAGGAGAAGAATGGTGGCAGGCAGAAGTAATGGAGAAAGCAACTTATTCAATGCGTTGTATTATTATTCAGTATATTATTACTGTATTTTTATTTTGTTATATATTTATATTTTTTAACTTGGTGATCGACCACAGTGTTAGTGCATCGCCTCACTCACATATAATGCGCACATCCTTGTTGTAGGGCAATGTCAAGTAAAAACGCCACAAAGGCCGTGTTCTATTTTAATCGTGAGACGTGACACATGAACAGACGGACAGAAAAGTGAGCATAGAGAGGTTTTCCTCAGTCGTTAAGGCGAATGCAAGGGATTGAGTCCTCTTAAACAGCCCTCGGACATTCCTATCCGCACATACCTAGTTCACCTGAAGAGGGGCTAATTTCACCCTATAACAGGTTTCCCACGATAAAAATAAAAATGTATGCATATAGAGGTGCTTCGCTCACTAATTAAAGGTTCTATACTCAATGCTAATACTGCATCCCCCTCCCCCTTAATTCTTACGCGCATGTGATGGATTAAAATCAAAGTAGTGATTGAGTGAAGAATGTTAATATTCCTCATGTTAGACGCATATTAAGTCGACTGCATCTCTAATTAAAACTATGCACAGAGAGCGCCTTGTTAAAGGGTCGTCCTTGAGTGACAGCGGAACCCTGAGAGATTCTTCGAACAGAATTATTCAAAACGGCTGATAAACTGCCGCGGAATTAACCTCTACCACCACCGCCATGATGATGCTTTTACTTCCACTTGCGCCGCGGCGAGACTTGAATATTGATGGATCGAGAGTGCAGTGGGTTTATACAGTTAAAAGCTTGATGACTTATCTTCGCTGGTAGACTTGCCGACACTAGTCATTTAATTGAAATTTTTTGTAATTCCGAAATAAAATGCACCATCTGGGCCCGGTGTAGAATTTGGTCCAGAGCATAGCTATGCTAATCGTAAAAGGCGATTCAAGAGAAAAAGTCCACCTCGCAAACATCAGCTTGTAAGAGAGAAGTATATTACTTTCCGAAACAAGAGGCGAGCTCTGGCAATCGTCGTCGGGGACACCTTCCCTTTCCCTTGACGACCTCCCCGACGTCGATGACAATGACACAACGAACGATGACGATGACAAAGACGATGACGACCGCGACGTAAGAACCCCACTTTCCTCCCCCTACCCGTGGCTGATTCTGACCAGCATGAGCCACTCCTCCCCATATCACCTAGGCTAGAGTGGTGTACTATGACATAACGGTTGACGTGCCCCTAATCCAAATAAACCCCCCAAAAAAACGAAATAAAAAGTTCAAAATGCTGTGATAGACGGGCGGACAATATAAGGGAGCGAAGCACCTGTCCTTATGTGCAAACGAACACGACCTCGCAAATAGAAATGCGTTTTGTTCACATTCACCTTCAACAAGGATGAATTTTGTGGAACGACATAGAAATACCCGGCACCTCCACCAAACTACGAAATTTAAAAGCCTCTTTAATACCCGGCAACTCCCCGTTTAATGGAGGCTGAAACAAGCTAGGATCAATAAGTTTGTTGTATCCCTCTTGTACTCGGCACCTCAACGAATGATATTTAAAATTAGGAAAGAAATGTATAAGTTTTTTAGCATTCTTCTTCTACGATCAGCATGTTATATCTTTCATTCCTCTAAGTTCCTCAGTTTTATTGTGGTAGCATTAGCATGGACATGATATAGGTCCATAAGCCTGACGGGACTTCATCGCTCATTCACATAGGATAATATTTACGCCTTGTACAACTTTTTAAACTTTTTTGTGTTAAAAAAAAGTTATTTTTAAAATAATGTCTTTAAATGTGAAAAATTAGTGTCTTTGCCATTTTGTACCTTATTTTCATTTTTTTAATAGGAATAACGACGTCTGTTATTGAACTAAATCTTTACAAAAATAAAAAAGTGGGAAATTAGTGGGAAAGTGGGAAGTGGGAAGTGGGGAATTATTAGTGGGATAAATATTCTTCATCTAAAATTTTTCACAAAAAATCTAATATAGGCCCTACTCAAAAATAGAAAAAAGTTTCATACAAAATTTCTTATTTGGTATGTTTGTTTCATGAATAAGTAAAAATCCACATCTTAACTTTTTTAGGTTCAGAGATGTTAGGGCTAAGCATAGGGACAAAATGATTTTTCATTTGAGTTAACCAATTGTATTTTATTTGAATGAGACTCTAATTCTGCAGGTTCAAACCCACCATACAATCCCTTTCTGTATTCACACCTTGCCACATTCTTCGCACGCCGATCATTTCGTTCGTTGAAACTGTAATGACTAAGATTATTAAACTCTTGCTATGTTTTGATTGGAAGGAAGTTGATGACCAGTCTGTCTACCTGATGAAGGGGGGGGGGGGTGCACCGGTGCATTGTGCTTACACGTCTCGCTTGTAATAGCAATGAAGGAATATGTCACCGACAATATGTCGAAGTCGTCGTCCGCTTCACGGAAACTTCGATGAGTGGGTTTGGGTATTGGGTGAGTTCTAATAGGAAACATAGTTCGATCTAAGGAAGTGATTTGTGACTGATAAATCAAGGCGAGGGTGTGTTGATGTGTCTGGATTTCCCTCTCTGTGCCGTAAGGAAATTATGCAATAGAAATTAGATGAAATAAATACTATGTTCATTGGAATTAATATTCGTCTTCCTTATGTATTTTCTCGTTAAGTCGGAAACATTAATATTTTAGGAGGAAGAAATATCGAGTCTGGAAACCTTTCGGTTTAAAAACAGTTCATTCCTTACATATCGGGTAAAAACACCATACCGAAGGCTACAACCAATCTTCCTTGCATACACTCAACATCGTAGGAAATGAAGATTTTTAAAGAGGTATTCACCCGCTAAACTCAAAAAATATATTTCATTCAGGCTAACTAGTTATGAATTTAGAAATTAACACAAAAATTCTTGGGCTCAAAAATCTCCAATAAGAATTAAAATGGGGACGATCTTTATGCCCTGTGACCTTGGAGGATTTTGATCCAAAAAAAAAAAATTGGTTATTATTGGCGTACTCAACAGCCTTTTCTATAAATCTGATTTATTTCATTTTGTAATTTGGGCAAGTTGTTCGGTCAAAATAATTATGCTTATTACCAAGAAGGGGAATGATTTTGAAATACATATTTTTGTGTGTTGGAGTGTATATTTGTGCACAGTTTTAAGACACGATGTTATAAAGGGCCATTTTAGATTGGTACGATACTCTCGTATCTATGTGGGGCAAAGAAAGCAGGTTAAAGCCGCATAATAAATTCATCAAAACGCCAATTTTCGCAAATTTCAGGATCAAAATACTTTTAAAAAATCGTGTAAAATCACAGTTCCAAGAAATAATTTTTTAAGCGGTCATTTTAGTGCAGTATTATGCTATAGATAGAATGTGGTAAAATATAATTTTGGGGGTAATAGCCCCTTAATAGGGAGCGACGGTCCCCTTTGCATCACTTTTCTGTCCGTCCGTCTGTGCGCGTGTCACGTCTCACGATAATAACCGAACATGACGTCCGATTGGCAAACGGCGAAACGAAATTTTAATAATTTTTACCATTCATTCACTGCTTTTGAGATACAAAAAATATATGCTGTCTGTAACGTGCAAGCCTCAACCCAAACACCCCAATATTGGGCTCTGAATTGAGTACGTCCTAACCCCAATGAAGAACCCATAACCTCACTCGGGAGCCCAGTTTCTATCTACAAGACTATCCAGACGTCTGTTGACCCTACCACATCTCCAGTAAGCGCCCTCATCTCACGTGCCATCTGAAACATTAAGAGTCCACCGTCGTCCGACTAGCGGTTCACACTTATGCATTTCAATAAGTAATTATGTATTTTGTGCTTGGACTTTGTGTGACTGATGAACGGCAATGGGCAGAACGCCAAGGCTGAAATCAATATAAAAATACAATGTAAACAATAACATGTAATGTATATCCGCATACGATGTTGTCTTGTGACTATATTGGAACTTTCTTTTTAAAGTTCGCTTTGGCAATATTCCAACTAAATAGTCCGGGATTTATGTGGGACCCGTATGCTTCTTCGTGAAGGAAGCAAGGGACCTTTTGTAACTGATTTATATATGTGAAGGGATACCAAAATGTCTTGGTGCCACTTTCAAGATGGCGTCCTTGCAAAATGGCGGCCATTTTGTAATGACGCCATGTTAAGGGGCAAACTTTTACACAAACAAAAAAACAGTATCGACATACTATAAAAAGCATATTATACACAAGCTATAATAGTAACAAAACACTATTCAAATACAATGAAAAAGAACTAAACCACAAGCAAAAACGTGATAAAAAAGAAAATGAACGCCATTTTAAAATTACGCCATCTTGAAAAAGGCACCGTGACATTTTGGTATCCCTACACATATATAACAATGTAAAATATAGATCCCTTGCTTCCTTCACGAAGGAGCATACGGGACACAATATTTTACACTTTGGTCCCTCACTAAAACATAATTATTAGTCGTTGTAGTTGTTTTGACGGATTGAAAGTTGTGTGATTCTTAGTGGCGTACCCGGGAACCTTTTTCGGGAGAGCTGTCAATATTGCCTAATAAATAGTTGTGGAATAGTCTCCACGCACAATTCAATCAGGCTTGTGGGACATGTCCCCTACAATTAAGAAGCGTAGGCAATTTCGTGTAGACACTTGTGTTTTGGAAGCGGTTTTAAGCGTTTTGGGGATAGGTACAGATTGTCTTTTTGATAATGTCACGATCTATTGCACTTGTGTATTATACAGTTTTGAATTTGAATTTATTTTGCCTTGTAAAATATAAATTATTTTTATATTTCGGTGCCAGCTAAAGCCCTTCAATCAAATCACCTGTACATGGTGAATGTCTAAAATACTGCATTTTGTGGTCAGGATTCATCCTAGATGCTTAGCTATCTCACTTAGTAGTTCTCTTAATGTTTCCACCCCCTCTCCCTACATAAGATAGTGGTAGTCGCTTCACTGAATCGGTTCCAAATAGTACGCCGTGCGTACGCAATTTTATCTCTCCCGATCATATGAAGACAGCACAATATGATAACAACGACAAACTTTCTCAATTTCGCTCTCATTCACAGTAATTTATTAAACCAAATTTGATCCACAAAAATCATCATTTAAATTTTATATTCCTCTATTATTATCAATATCGTCTTTATCATTCTATTTTATTTCATAACTTGTAAAAAAGAATTTAAAAAACGAATAAACAACCAAATCAATTTATTAACGTTAGACTATCACAGACGGTGCAATACAACCTACCCCATAGATATTAAACACCTATAGTAGGCTAGATCCGCAGTCATTAATCCACTTCCATGACAATTTGAAGCCATCTTGAATATGGCAGATTGCATGTTAAAGTATATGGGAGCGATTTGTAGCCCAAATAGTTCTCAAGGTGGCCGTCAGGTTGACAGGTGAGCATATTAGCCATTAACACCAAATGATTACAAAATTCCCTTATGCAATAACTTCTTATTGTTTCTGTTTGTGCATTCCCATGCTGCACAAGCTAAAACCATATCAAACAATCCAGAAAAATACTTTATTGCATTAAAAAAGCATAAATTAAAACGCCAAATCGCCATCTTGAATATGGCAAAATTGGCGCTCGCGTCTGTGCGGACGTATTGGAGACTGCGGATCTAGCCTAATATAGGTGTTCAATATCTATGACCTACCCCGGTTGAAGCGCCCAAGTTCCTCACGTCGTCATCGTTGGCTGGGCACAAGGTATTCAAGGATCGGTTGTATTCAACCTTTCAATGTCATAACAACAAGCCCTCTGACAATAGATAAAAAATAGTGAAGAATCTTCTGCACAATCCTGTCATGACAGATATATATGTAATAGTGACAGCATAGGTTACTCAATCAACGGTGACCATCAATTATAGGAAGAAATGAAAGGGAATGTTATCAGGGTCAAATCATCACGAGTATCCGCTTGATAATTGCATTGTGTTGTTAATTCATAAAATAGAATAAACATTTTTTTATCGACAAAGTGTATAGATGTTTTTATTTATGGATATGTCGGAGTTCGACATACGAGAGTTTTAGATGACGTCAAACGCAAAATATGACACGGCGCCTCTAAACCCATTTTAATTTTGTGCATTTTATTGGAAATTCCTCAAAGCTGCATACAGTGCAAATCAATCGACTATGTATTGCAATTTTCACCCACCAGGCGCCCTTAAGGTTGTCAAAACTGTACCACCTTTTAAACTCTCGTTTTAGTGCATTCGTCAACTTTACTGGTCTATGTACTATATTCTAGCACCATACTTCTCTTAGGTCCACAAGAGTAAAATCTTCGGGCAAGGGAACGAGAAGCTGCAACAGCATTGGCTACAGAGACCAATAAAAATGTATGTAATATTTTTTTAAAGTCATACAGCACGATAGTACCATTTCACAAAGACCCTAACTACATCTAAATAAAATATATATTCAATTTTTATTTTATTATTTATTTATTTATTTATTTATTTATATCATTCATTATAATTATAGAAAAGTGTATCTTAGGGCACTCGGGGTAACACTATATGAAAATAGGGTAGGCCTGATTTTAAATTATCTTTTATAACAAGTTAATCATCATTGCTTTATTTACTCAGCACTCAGTTGAAGGTAAAATCTAAACTGGGATGTAAAACATAAAACAATTATAAACTTGTTTCCATTTTAATCACTCGTAGCAATTTAAAATAAATGTCCCCGTTTTATTTAACTTGGGATTGCTACATTCGTAGCGGTTAGTAAACCTGGTAAAAATATTCTGTTTCTTGTAAGTTGTAAGATAACACAAAAGAAATGTATCTTCGTTTTATCCTATTCGCGTTTAAAACCAAAGTGGCTGACCTCTGGTGGCGAAATTCAAAACTACCTTAGCCAGGATAACGACAATATGGCCGCTCTACCAGAGCTACAAGATCCAAGTGACAAAACGATGGAAATGGAAGTTATAGGTTATGTGGAGCCTGTTAAAAAGAAGAAATACACAAGCAACACGTATTGTTCGGTTTCACTGTGTAATAATAGACAAATATATGGATTAGGCATATCTTTCCATGTATTTCCCTCGACAAAG